>PVJN01029599.1:0-15687 GCA_004026805.1 Lasiurus borealis
TTAGGGGGAAAGGGGTGAAGGGTATACAGGGAGAGACTGGACAAAAATCATACACCTATGGATGAGATCAATGGGAGGGAGCTAAGGGCAGAGGGAGGGTGGGAGCTGGGTGGAGGGGTACTATGGAGGGGAAAAAAAGAGAAACAAATGTAATAATCTGAATAATAAAGATTTAATTAAAAAAAATAAAAATAAAAAACGTAAAAAAAAAAAAAAAAAAGGAAGGCAGGCAGGCAAACAGTTGGGAGCCAGTTGTCTTGGATTGTGAGAGGGATGTCCGACTGCCCATTTAGACCCAATCCTACTGGTCCCATATTGGAGAGGGTGCAGGCTGGGCCGAGGGACCCCCGGCCTCCCATGCACAAATTTTGTGCAACGGGCCTCTAGTCTTTAATAAATTTCTTTCTGAATTTGCACATCAAGACCAAAAATAACAATGTATTCAGAGGATTTGAATAATGCAATAAAAAATACCATGTTTTATATCCATATTTATAGAATTTAGTAACCTTCAAAGAAAACCTTCATAAACTTGTGTATTATGTAAGATTACCTATGATGAGAATTGACTACAAGTGACAGAAATCCAAAATAATGGTGACTTAAAGATAGAAGCTCATTTCTTTAGCACATCAATATGGTTGTCAAGTCTAATTTGGAGTTTCCATTGTGCTCAGAGACTCAATCTCTGTCTTGCCTGCTCCTTTGTTATTTCCAGTAAAGGGCTTCTTCTAGTGGTAGAAGAATGTGTTTCTGTTTCCATGTAGCATGTCTATTTTCAGATAGCAGAGAGGAAGAACTAGGAGGAAAAGAGCCTGTCTCCAGCTTTCATACAACTTTTAGGGAGTATCACAGATTACATTCCTTTGGCTCAGAACCTAGTCATGGTCTCTCTACCTGCAATTTGAGGTTGGGATAGTTTTACATATTCTTCACATGGGGCCAGATAAAATTTGTCATGTCAACTGCTGCTGCTGAAGAAGAAAATAATACATATTAAGGGAAAACAATCACTGAGACACTTTGCACATCTGAAAATGTCTTAGTCTGTATTTGCCCTATTGAATAATTTGGCTAGTGTTTATAGAACTCTGAGCAATTTGTTTTCAAATTTGCAAATCATTGGTTTATCCTATCTAATAAAAGAGTAATATGCAAATGGACTGTACCTCTGCTACACTCACAAGTCATGCCCACAACACCCACCAGCCAATTAGAGGGAGTATGAAAATTAACACAACCAAGAAGGCTACAGCCAAAGAGAGAGCAGGAGGGAGGCTTGAGTTGCCTCTAATGATGGAGGAAGCCAAGCTTTCTGCACACCCTGGTGGGCTAGGCCTCCACTTAAGGCAACAAAGTTTCAATGGCTGCTGCCATTGAATGAGCAGGTGGCTTGGCTCTGCTCCAGGCTACAAAGTTTCAATTTTAGAAGATAAATAAATTCCATATACCAGGGCTTCTGCTTGGGTCACCAGGGGTCGTGGCCGGCCTGCAAACCACCACATGCCCAGGCCACTCCATGCCCCAAGGGAACACCCACCCTGATCCAGGACATGCTTCAGGGCAAACCGCTAGTCCCATCCCATGCACCAGGCCTCTATCCTATTTAATAAAAGAGTAATATGCACATTGGCCATCACTCCAACACACAAAAGATCCTGCCCCTGTGTGGACACAAGATGGCCACCACAAGATGACCAGAAAGGGAAGGCAGTTAGGGTTGACAAGGTCTACAGGGGAGGACAGTTAGGGGCAAACAGGGTGGAAGGGGAGTGGTTAGGGGGTGATCAGGCTGGCAGGCTGAAGTAGTTAGGGGCAATCAGGAAGACAGGCAGATGAGCAGTTGGGAGCCAACAGTCCTGGATTGTGAGAGGGATGTCCAACTGCCCGTTTACACCTGATCCTGAATCAAGCTTAAACAGGCAGTTGGACATTCCTCAAGGGGTCCCAGATTGGAGAGGGAGCAGGCTGGGCTGAAGGACTCCCCTCACCCATGCACAAATTTTGTGCACCGGGCCTCTAGTTATTTTTTAATTTCCTATATAGTTTGCATTAGGTTTCTCCAGGGGTGTGTGTGTGGATATATTTATATCTATATAAAATAAGGAATTGGTTTATGCAATTATGGAGGCTGAATAGTCCCATGATCAGTTGGTCACAAGCTGGAGACCTAGGAAACTGGTGCTGTAAGTCACTCCAATTCCAAAGGCCTGAGAACCAGTGTAAATGATGGTATAAATCCCAATCTAAAATGAAATCAGTATATCAAAGCAATACGTGCATTCCCATGTTCTTTGCTTCATTATTCAAATAGCTAAGACATGGAAACAGCCTAAGTGTCTGTGGATGGATGAATGGATAAAGGAGCTGCCATTATATCCTATCTAATAAAAGAGCAATATGCAAATTGACCATACCCCCACCATACCCACTAGCCACACCACCAACCATGTCCACCAGCCAATCAGAGCGAGTATACAAATTAACCCAATTAACATGGCTTACGGCCACAGAGAGAGCAGGAGGGAGGCTTGCATTGCCCCTAATGATGGAGGAAGCGAAGCTTTCTGCACACCCTGGCCTTCCAGGCCTCTGCTTAAGGCAACAAAGTTTCAATGGCTGTGGGAGCAGAAGGCTTGGCTCCGTTCCAAAACTTCTACAAAGTTTCAATTGTAGAAGATAAATAAATTCCAGATACCAGGACCTCCACTTGGGTCACTGGGGTGTGTGGCCAGCCTGCAAACCACCACAGGCCCCTTGCCCAGGCCACCCCACGCCCTAAGGGAACACCCACCCTGATCCAGGACACCCTTCAGGGCAAACCAGCTGGCCCCCTTCCATGCACCAAGCCTCTATCCTATCTAATAAAAGAGTAATATGCAGATTGACCATCACTCCAACACACAAGATGACTGCCTCCATGTGGACACAAGATGGACAGCAGGGGAGGGCAGTTGGGAGGAACCAGGCCTGCAAGGGAGGGCAGTTGTTGGGGGGACCTAGGCCTGCAGGGGAGGGCAGTTAGGGATGACCAGGCCTGCAGGGGAGGGCAGTTAGGGGTGACCAGGCCTGCAGGGGAGGGTAGTTAGGGGCAAACAGGCTGGCAGGGGAGCAGTTAGGCATTAATCAGGCTGGCAGGGGAGTGGTTAGAGGGTGATTAGGCTGGCTGGCAGAAGTGATTAGGGGCAATCAGGAAGGCAGGCAGGTGAGCAGTTGAGAGTCAGCTGTCCTGGATTGTGAGAGAGATGTCCAACTGTTAGACAGTAGGACATCCCCAATTTTGTGTACTGGGCCTCTAGTATAATCTATAATAACAAAAGAATAATTTGCTACTTAGACCAGAAGACCTTCCTGGACAAAGCCAGGGCTATGAGAGTAGCCTGGGTCCCAGGTTCCAGAGAGAAGCCAGTACCAGCAACTGGGGGAAGGAAGGCCTACTCTTGCCCGAATTTCATGCATTGGGCCTCTAGTGTGTGTGTGTATGTGTGTATATATATATATATATATATATAATGGAATATTATTGACTCTTGCAAAAAGAAAGAAATCCTGCCATTTGTGAAAACATGGAACAATCACTGAAAGACAAATACTGCATGATCTTATTTATATGTGGAATCTAAAAAGTTTAACTTACAAAAGCATAGAATAGAATGGTGGTTACCGAAGGCTGGGGGAAATGGGGAGATGTTGGTTAGAGAGCACAAAATTCTAGTTATCAGTAGAATAAATTCATCCTGGACGGGTTGGTTAGAGCATTGTCCCAATACATTATGGTTGCAGATTTCATACCCAGTCAGGGCACATACAAGAACCAGCCGATAAATGCCTAAATAAGTGGAACAACAAGTCAGTGTTTCTCAAGTCAAAAATAAAAATTAAAAAAAATAAATTCTGCAGGTCTAATGTACAGCAGGATGACTATAGTTAGAAATACTGTATACTTGAAATTTGCTAAGCGAATAGATTTGAAGTGTTCTTACTACACACACGAAATGGTAACTGTGAGCTAATGGATATGTTAGCTTGTTGGGGTAACCATTTCACAATGTATATGTGTGTCAAAACAGCAGGTTGTACACATGAAATATATACAATCATACCTCAATAAAGCTGGGGGCAAAAAAAATCCCAGTCCGTGTGCAGAAGGGAAGGTGAGATGTTCCAGCTCAAGCAGTAAGGCAGGGATAAAAAGGCAAATTCCTCCTTCTTCCACCTTTTATTAAATTCAGGATTTCAGTGGCTTGGATCCAAGATTGACATTGGGGAGGACAGTCTACAGAGTCCAACTGAAGTGCTAATCTTATCCAAAAGCACCCTCACAGACACACCTGGCAAAAAGGTTTAACCTTGGAGACCCCTTGGCCCAGGAGCTGTGTACATATACCATTAATTGTCATGTTATTGTTGAGATATCTGATGGAACTCTGATTCTGGAGCTCTTGTGTGTGGTCTGATTTTCTTTCTTGAAACTGGTCTCTTTTTCCCCCAGGGTTCTTTTTGTTTCATTCTGCTGGGGAAGACGTGGCGTTCTGGAAATTCTTGCTGATGCACTTCAGTGTGAGCCCTTTTCCCTTCAGTGTGCTGAGTACTTACATATGTCGATTTGGACCTTAGGTACTTCATTCCTTGAAGGAAATTGTCTTGAGTATTTTCTTTGTGCCTTTTGTCTTCCTTTTTGAAATACCCATTTTTTTTATCAACCATTGTATGGCCTGGTTTAGTTCCCTAATAATCTGGTCCTTTTTCTCCTATTTTTTTATGTTAACTCATCTTCCACACTTCTGTTTTGTTTTTCATATTTTCAGTATCCAAACACAGTTGTTTGCCCTCTGAATGTTCCTTTTCCATAGCATCTTGGTTTTGTTTCAAAGATGCACTGTTTTATCACCCCGAGAACATGAGTGGGGATTTTTGCATTGTCTCAGTCACAAAGTTTCTTTTTAGTCTTTGTTTTGGTCTTTCATGTCAGGCAGAAACTTCCTAAGGTCTGGTGTTCCTTGACTCTCTCTCTTTTTTTAAAATTTTAAAAAATATATTTTATTGATTTTCTTTTACAGAGAGGAAGGGAGAAGGATAGGGAGTTAGAAACATCGATGAGAGAGACATCCATCTGCCACCTCCTGCACGCCCCCTACTGAGGATGTGCCCGCAACCAGGATACATGCCCTTGACCGGAATCGAACCTGGGACCTTTGTCTGCAGACTGATGCTCTATCCACTGAGCCAAACCGGTTTCAGCTCCTTGACTCTCTTTCTCACACTTCATATGAGGCCCTAGGCATTGAGTGGAAGCTCTGTGGGTGGTTGGGATTTATCAGCTGATGGGCTTTACTGTAGGGTAATCTGTACTGTTTTACTAGGCACTCCTGATTCAGTCAAGATAGATCCTTGTCCTTGGCCCGACTGGTTCCTTCTCAGAAAGGAACTCTCTCGTTTATGTAGTTAGAGCCTGGTTTGCCTGGTAAGTGGGGGAAGAGGACTGTTGCCTTTGACTGAATTCATCCTTCCCCCGTGTTTTTTTTTTTTTTTTTTTTTTTTTTTTTTTTTTTTGGTTATGTGCCTCTCACCATCAGTTGAGCCTGATGTACCCAAATTCAGAGACTTAGAGCCTTTTTGTTTAGACTCTGTAGCCAGTTTAATCTCCAGGCTCCCGCCATTGTGTAAGAAATAAGGACTTGAAGGCGGAGGTGGTGGTAGGGTGGTGGTGAGGTCTAACAGCTTCAGCTAATTCGAAATTGTGGGGTCTACAAGTCCTCCTGTTTTGCACATTGTACTCAGTTCCTGATATTTCTCCAGGGATCTTTGATTCAGATAGTTTATTTCTGGGCTTTTCCCATTGCCTGCTTGCATTTCAGAAAGAAGAAGAAGAATAAAAAAAAGCCAGAACTCCTTGTTCATTTGCATTCAGTTTTTTGTTGGTGCTTTCATTCTCCTTTCCTGTTCTCTTTGCCCTTTGTCCAGGTGGGTGTATGTCTCCTGTTTTATGTGATTGTGGAGGAAGCAAAGGTACAAGCTAGTTCAACTCACTGTTTAATTGAGCAATTTTTTTTTTAACATAAGGAGTTTAAATTCTCTTTTCTACCAGTGCTTCTCACTTTACTTCCTGTACATTTTTAAAAAATATATTTTATTGATTTTTTACAGAGAGAAAGGGAAAGGGATAGAGAGTCAGAAACATCAATGAGAGAGAAGCACCGATCAGCCGTTGACTGAAATCAAACCTGGGACCTTTCAGTCCACAGATCGACGCTCTATCCACTGAGCCAAACCGGTTTCAGCTTTCATGTACATTTTTAGTGACTTTTAATTACATGTAGGAGACGCATTTAGCTAAACTCTGGCAGTTTTATGCTCTATCTGTTAGGAAGCTCCTTGCCCTACCCTACCCATGAGTTTATTCAAGGAGCTAAGCCTTTCTTAATACGGAGCTTTAAGTATGATGTTTTTGCTTTATATTTATTTACCATCTCATGAAATCTTTTATTAGTTCTATGAGTTAGACAGTGCTATCCTCACTTTACATAGGACAGTAGGTTATTTGAGGCAAAGTGACTTAACAAGTATCATCTGTAAAATTAATCTCTGACATTTGCATAGATTATTTCAAACATGTGCCCACTTGTCTACAGGAGAACACAACCTCTCCTGCAAAGCAAAAAAAGCCCTGGTGCCCTAGCTGGTTTGGCTCAGTGGATAGAGCACTGGCCTGAGGACTGAAGGATCCCAGGTTTGATTCCAGTCAAGTGCACTTGCCTGTGTTATAGGCTTGATCCTATTATGGGACATGCAGGAGGCTGATTGATGATTCTCTCTCATCATTGATGTTTCTATCTCTTTCTCCCACTCTGAAGTCAATAAAAATATATTAAAAAACCAAACCAAAACAAAAAACACACACAAAAAAGCCCTGGTAACCACTTTCCCACCCAAGACTAACCAAATAGATTTGTATATGGTCACAAATACCTTTGATCTTTATTTGGAACTAGTGGCCCAGTGTACAGATGTGTGCATATTGAAAGGAAATTAATTAGAAAGTGGCTGGTGGGGCGGGACTGGGCGAGGCAGGCCAGACATGCCCTGGAGCCAACCTCCCGTGGTTCCTCCCTGACTGGCTGCACCTGGGGTGGGGCCATGGCTGAGTGAGCAGTGTCCCTCTGGCAAATGGGGTCCCTCAGCCTGGCCTGCAGGGACCGGGCTGAAACTGGCTCTTCGACATTACCCAAGGGGTTGTGGAGTGCAAGAGGGCACTCTGCAAAGTTGCTGTCTGCAGGATGTGGAATGCAAATGCAAGTGTGCAGTAAACCAGATTTAGGGCTGACAGTGTCCCAACAACCACATAACTCATGACTGAAGGTGGAATTGCCTGCCTCCATGAGGAATTGTGCGCCCTCCTCTCTGGTTTCAGGGTGTGTCACCTGAGAACAACTGCTGCCAAGTCACAGTAGCTTGGCAGCTTCTGCATTGAGCGTCTGCCCCCTGGTGGTCAGTGTGTGTCATAGCAACCAGTTAGATGGGTGGAAGGACACAGCATATTAGCCTTTTATATATATATGTGTGTGTGTGTGTGTGTGTGTGTGTGTGTGTATGTATGTATATATGTATATATATATATATGGATGGTTTTAGAAAACATTAAATATAAAATTTTTATTATAAGTTCCTTTTTAATTTTCATTGATTTTTTTAGAGAGAGAAAAAGGGGGATACAGAGAAACACTGATGTGAGAGTGCAACATTAATCAGCTGCCTCCTACTGCCTCCTGCCACCCCCAATCTGGGATATAGCTAGAAACTGGGATATGTGCGTTTGACAAAGAATTGAACTGGCAACCTTCTCGCACACTGGATGACACCCAACTAAACCAAGCAGCCATTAAAATCCAAGCCTTTAGATACTGGAAAGTGGAAACCACTTTAGGGCCTGTTATGTCAGTCTTCCCTCTGTAGAATTAAGATTTATATATCCATTTTCCCACGATGAGAAAAGAATCAATGAAGAAATGTGAAGGTGGTCAAAAGTCTGAAAATTTATCATTATTCTGTCTCATTTAAAAATAATAATATTTTCAGAGATATGTTAATTGTCCGAGGGAATAAATTGGGTACTTTCTCTTGCATATTGTCAAGAGAAGGTTCTCATATTGATGCCAACCAGGCTGAGTCCCATTCATTCCTACTATGGCTTCTGTTTAACAAGTGGATAAGGATGGATCGTTACTCAATGTTGTCATATAAACAGATACTTTTTCTTTTTTAAATATATTTTTATTGATTTCAGTGAGGAAGGGAGAGGGAGAGAGAGAGATAGAAACATCAATGATTAGAGAGAATCATTGACCAACTACCTCCTGCACACCCTACACTGGATATGGAATGGAGCCTGCAACCTGGGCATGTCCCCTGACCGGAATTGAACCATGACCTCCTGGTTCATAGGTCAACACTCAACCACTGTGACACACAGGCTGTGCTGGGGCCAGTGTTTTGACACTGGTGTTCACTCTGGGTTGCTGAGCTGAGCAGATTGCTACGTAGGTCTGAGCTGCACATCTTTTCCAGCTCTGCTGTGAAGAAAACAAGGCAAAAGGACCAACGGACATATAAATAACATTTTGCACAATGGAGCTGGCCATGGTGTGCAACTGATTGTATTGCTGTCAGGTCCACTCACCCAGCCCTTCTGATTAGCCCGCTGAACCATTTTACTTCTCTTCCAATAACTCCCAGTGAATTAACGCAAGTGTGGGTGGGTTTTGGAGTTATTTTCAACAAGACAAATGATGAGAGCCTCACAAGCAGTGCCCATAATTCAATTATTCGTAATTAGGCAGTGCTGATCTAAGGAAGAATCATCCTGCAAGACCTTGGTGCCTCCCTGGATGCATCAGCATTATTGTCAGAGCATCTGCCAGTTCAAAAACATATGACTTATCCCCTTATTTTATTTTATTATACCAGGGTCATCCCCCTTGAACCTGGAACATGCCATTGGTGTTCTGTTATTCTGTTTTTTTATCTGGCCACAGAAGGAGCAATCTGAAAGTTACACATATGCCTCAGGAGTGTCATATTGGTACAGACATTAAGAAATTCCCTTAATTTCTGCTCTATATGCTTCCATGCTGATGAAAAGATGCTCTTTCTAAAATCTTGATTGTGTTTGTTTGATCTGTACTATACACTGGGCTTTCTGTCACCCAACAAGCCTATATAATAAAGAGATAATATGCAAATTGACCATCACCCCAACACAAAAGATGGCCACCTCCATGTGGACACAAGAGGGCTGCCACAAGATGGCTGGCAGGGGAGGGCAGTTAGAAGTGACCTAGGTCAGCAGAGGAAGGCAGTTGGAAGGGACCAGGACTGCAAAGGAGGGCAGTTGTGGGTGATCAGGCCAGCAAGGGAGGGCAGTTGGGGGCAACTAGGCCTGAAAGGGAAGGAGTTGGGGGTAATCAGGCCTGCAGGGAGGGAAGTTAGGGGTGACCAGGCCAGCAGAAAAGGGCAGTTGGGTGTGACCAGGCCTGTAGGGGGGATAGTTGGAAGGGACCCAGGTCTGCAGGAGAGGGCAATTGGAGGGGATCAGCTCTGCAGGGGAGGGCAGTTGGGAGGAACCATCCCTGCAGGGAAGGGCAGTTGGGAGCAACCAGTCCTGTAAGGGAGAGTAGTTAGGGGCAACCAGGCCAGTAGGAGAGGGCAGTTAGGGGCAATCAGGCTGGCAGGCAGGCAAGTGGTTGAGAGCCAGCAGTCCTGGATTGTGAGAGGGCATTGGACATCCCTCGAGGGGTTCCAGATTGGAGAGGGTGCAGGCTGGGCTGAGGGACCTCCCTGCCCTATGCACAAATTTTGTGTACCAGGTTTTTAGTTATCCTATATAATAAAAGGATAATATGCAAGTCAACCAAATGGCAGAATGACTCATTGCTCTGATGCGCATTGACTACCAGAGGGCAGATGCTCAATGCAGGAGCTGCCCCCTGGTGGTCAGTGTACTCCCACAGGGGGAGCACTGCTCAGCCAAAAGCTGGATTCACAGGTGGCGAGTGCAGGGGTGGTGGCAGAAGCTTCTTCCACTTCTGTGCAGTCGGATATACCCTGAGGGCTTCCAGACTGCAAGAGGGCCCAGGTTGGGCTGAGGGGTCCCCTCCTCCCCACCAGGTCTCTCGTTAAGCATAAAAATGGATGCTACTGCTATTGAAGATAATTATTTTCATATATGTTATTCATTTCACTGAGACTATTCCAACATTTTATCTTTAGTCTTGAAACTTTCTAAAAATTGTGATGTGTAAATTTCATTTTGTTATAATTTGGAATATCTATCTCAACTTTAGAGATCCTCTAGACAATTTTATACATTTTAATGGTCATCTGCTCTCCAATTTTTTTAGTTTAATTTTTATTTTCAATTAACTTTTGTGTGTGTGATCTACCCCATCATCAGTGTAATCTCTTCTCAGTTTTTACTTATGGGTCATTTTCTTATTTTACTTATTCTGATTTTTTATTTTCTAAAAAATATTTCCAATAGCTGAAGTCATTGATAGCTTAATTTTTTCTTTCTGCTGACTTTTGCTCATGGTGGTTTGTTTTATTATTTTGGATTATGAGAGCATGTTTGCCTGAAATTTATATGCTAATTTATTGTTTTGAAGTTTCCAAAGTCAGAGACTGAATTTTAATCCCAAGTGCATAAGGGTAGGCCTGTTCTTGTGAATCTGGGGGGAGAGGTGGAATTTTTATTTCAAACACCCTGGCTCTGTGCCAAGGCATACAGATCTGATGGGCAGCCTTTTTCTAGTCTTCTTTTTACTGAGGGTGAGCAATTCATGTGGAACTTCAATTCCAAATCCCTACCTTTTGCAAGTTCAAAGCCTTGTTTCCTGTCCCCAGGCAACCATTAAAACCCAAGCCTTTAGATAATGGAACGTGGAAATCACTTTGAGCCCAACTGTTTTTTTGGTGGCAGTCTAAAACAGATTATCACTTGTTTTTTAATCTTGACCCTTGGAAATTTCCTTTATATACATACATACATGCACACATACATACATAAAAATGTTTATTTATTTGTTTATAAATATGTTTTATTGATTTTTTTGAGAGAGAGAGGAAAGAAGAGGGATAGAGAAATAGAAACATTGATGAGAAAGAAACATTATCAATCAGCTGCCTCTTCCACACCCCCTACTGGTGATCCAGCCTATAACCTGGCATGTGCCCTGACTGGGAATCGAACCAGTGTCCTTTTGATTCCTAGGTCGATGTTCACCGCTCAGCCAACACCAGCTGGGCTATTATTTATTTATTTATTTATTTATTTATTTAATTTTTAATAAATTCAGCTATGCATTACAAAGGTTGGCTGTTATATTTCACTTAGTTTTTCTGGGTATCTTATAAAATAATTTTTTGTAATGATCTGGCGTGCTATTTTTTTTAAAATTTCAAATCCTACCTACTGTGTTCCAGAGTTTTTTCCCTGCCTTTGTTCTGAAGCAATCCTATCTAATAAAAGAGTAAGATGCAAATTAACCATCACTCCATTATGCTACCAGCCAATAGGAGTGAGTATGCAAATTACCCAACAAAGATGGTCACTCCCATGGCCACCCAGTAGCTCCAAGCCCCACCATGGCAACTCTGGGGCTGCTGGGGACTGGATGGGGACACAAACATGCAAGGAGTCCAACACCCCACAGTCCCTAGCCCTGCATGGTGGCACTGGGGCTGAGAGGGAGCGGATTAGGGACACAGACCCACAGGGAGGCCGGCACCCCACAGCCCCAAGCCCCACGATGGCAGTGCTGGGGCTGTGGGAGGCCAAACTGGGGACACAAAGCTACAGGGAGGCAGGCACCCCACAGGTGGGGTGGACAAAAACCTGGATCGGGGACAAATTATATTTCATTTTAATAGTGTTTGAGGCCCGGTGCATAACATTTGTGCATGGGAAGGGGGTCCCCTCAACTCAGCCTGCAGTCTCTCCTATCTGGGACCTCTTAGGACCCCTAACTCCTAACTGCTCACTTGCCTGCTAGCTTGATCCCCCTAACTGCTCTCCCCTGCCTGCCTGATCGCCTCTAAACTCCTCTGCCTTGGCCCTGCCAGCATGGCTTTGTTGGGAAGGACGTCTAGAAGGTTATCTAGAAGGTCATCTGGAAGATATTCAGTCTAATTAGCATATTACTTTTTTATTAGTATAGATGTCACCTTGTCCTGTTCCCAGGCTTTCCTATCGTGGAAGGGGAGCCCCCAGTAGCATCCTGGGCTCTGACCTGGGCTTATGCACTTGTGCTCTATTTCAGCAGATGCGATTCCTAGTAGAAGACTCTTGGATGTAGCTTGAACATTTCTATTGAATTTGCCAAATCATCCTCCAAAAATGTTGAATCACTTTAAACTCTCACCAGCAACCATGTGTGTGCCCTCCATCCCACTTTGATGCCAATATCATTGATTTCTCTCTATAAGCTTCCCTCCCATCAGCTGGGATTGCTTGGTACTTGAACCAACCTCATAGTTCAGCTGGGAACTTGATTTCCTGAGATAGAATTATGGAGAAGGAAAAAGTTTTCCTCTACCTTTCTGAGTTCCTAGTGGTGGCGCTTGTAATGAAAGACAAATCACCTAGAGAAAAACAAGTTCATTAACATGTGTACCTCATGTATATGTGGGAGATCCCAGAGAAAAATGAGTAACTCCTCATGGTGGCTTAGAATGCAGATTTAAATACCTTTTTCCTAGGGAAAGGGGACAGAGATGGAGGCCTCTTAGAGGAGAGTAAATGATATTTAGGAAGGATGAATAGGGGTGGGGGGAATAGTTTGTAACAAAGTTTGGGTGTTATGTCAACTTCTATTCTCCTGTCCTGTGACAGAAGTCAGTCTTCTCTGCCTGATGACACTTCTCCCATCAAGGGGACCTATGACATTTGAGCTTCTTTAGAGAGGTCCGATTTAAGGCAGAGCAGGAGACTTCAGTGAAAGCCTCTGCAGGCATTTGCTGTTTTTCAAGTATCTGCAGCTCAAGATCATCACTATAACAACACGGCATATGTTGGGGTGGCATGTTCTCTGACCTTCAGAATAAATCCAACAAAAGCCTCTTTCCTCTCCTAGATGATTTGCCACAGTAGCATTATTCTCTGGAGATGGTATTCTGAGCAGACCTTCCTGGGAGTGGTCATAACATACCCTGTGTTTGTAGAAAGGTGTGGGCCACATCACTAAATAAACCAGGGGCAGTTTTCTCATCTTATGGAAAGGGAGATAAAGTTATGATAGGTTATCTCCCTTTCCACAGGTTTCTTGTGGGTTTGTATCTCTGCTGCCCTCCCCCAACCTCCCTCCCCCAGCAGCCCCAACACCATGGTGGGTTCCTGCCCACCACAGCCCCAGTGCCAGCTGCCATGTGGGTTTGTGTCCTGATCCGGCCCCCTGCAGCCCCGGCACTGCCATGGTGGGGCTTGGAGCTGCTGGGTGCTGCTGCCTGGCCATAGGTGTGGTCATCTTTGTTGGATAATTTGCATACTCACTCCTATTGGCTGGTAGCAGGATAACGGAGTGATGGTTAATTTGCATACTACTCTTTTATTAGATAGAATAGAATTAAAGACATTTCATAGATTCAGCATGACAGAGTATAACTTCCAAGCCCTATAGATGATACTTTGTCTAATTTCTGATGTCTGGATATCACTTGGTTTGAAAACTATATCTTTGGTTCTCATTCCATTCATGAGAAATATTAAATATTATTGTGTTTTATTTCTTCCCTCCCTTACTTCTCTAATTCCCTGATATAAAAGAGAAGATTGGCAAACTATTTTCTATTCTGAACACTCTCTAAAGATTCTAAAATAGGTAAAAATTGCCTTGCTTTGACTAATCTACTAGTTTTCTATTTAAGACTATATTTCTAAACTGGAGTCCAGTGATCAGAGTCAAGTGAATGTTGCAGAGAATATCCATGACCTGAAGAAAATATGCATCCAAAATGAAAGTCTCCCAATAGAAGAGTAGATACCGCATGCTGAATAGAAAGGCCATTTTGCATCTTTTCAGGATAAATCTGTCTGTAAGAAATTGTAGGTCACCACTGCTGTGGTTCATTATCAGACAGAAGTGGAAATAAATTAATAGCTGTGTTCTCCGAGTATAAAGACTTTGACCTACCATGCCTTTTTCAGTTTAGTGCTATGAAAAAAGTGACTTCCATCATCTTAAAGAGTAGTTTTCTGTAGGGTCTGGAAAGCGTTCTTAGACTTTTAATGGTAAATTAAAAAATATTGTCTACAAGGTTCTGTATTATACAGCTGGGGGCAAAATCCGAGTTCATTTCACAGAAAGCGTGGAGCCTTATTGGATGGGTTCCCAGGGTGGCCCACCCGGAGAACAGCTTTTTAATCTTTACAGTCAGAGTGTGGTTTTGCTTATGTTATGTTGTAAATCACCATGGAATACAAGATATTTTGGTGATATAGATTTCTTTTTATACACCAGGAGTTGTAAAAGCTAATATTCAGGGGAAATAACCACTAAAAAATAGAACAGTTTCAAGAGAAAGTATAATTTTAATATACTTGTTAATTTGCATATACCTCTGAATGTAGGGCATGATATCGTTGGGAGTGCCTAGAAGACAGGCATTGCTTATTCATTTTTTATCTTCTCACCTCATCAGAGCGGGATGAAGGTCTTTGGAGACATTCATCCAAAAGATCATAGACAGACAAGCCTCTGCTTGAACATGTTTCGACACAATAACTCCCCACCACACGTGTGAGTGAGTCTGTGCTCTCCTCTCACTTCCCCAGGCCCCGTCTGTCCTCTGAGGCCTCCCAGGACATGTCTGATTCTTCTTCCATATCTAAAGCGCTTTGGACATTTGGAGGTAAATACAACGACACAAAGTTTATGGCGAGAACCGCACCACAAAGTCTGATTCTGACGTCTCTCTTTTAGGACTTGAATTTTGAAGAAGCTTGTTTTATGGGTTACCCCCTCACTCATTTGAATCGTATTGATCTTGTAATCAACTAACATCCGATTGTCTTTTTCACATGCTCCACCCGGCTCTTCGATAGTTAGATTTGGAAGCTTGCACCTATCCCTGTTAAATTTCTTGTATTTAGCCTATCACTTGGCTTACCAGGATCTTTATGGGTTCTTACGTAATATGGTGTCACTAAGCGATCCTCTCAATTACTTTATGTCACCTCCATTCTCACCTCTCATTGCTCCCACCTCACACACTCGGCTCCATACACACAGCCAGAAATATAATTCTTGGAACAGTCCGAGCTTTATCTCAAGGTGAGTCATTGCACGTATTGTTCTGTGACCCTTTTTCTTTTCCTTTTTATTGAAATTATTGGGGAGATACTGGCTAACAAAATTATACAGGTTTTAGGTGTACAATTCCATCACCCACCATCTGTCCATTGTACTGTGTGTTCACCACCCCAAGTCAAGTCTCCACCACCCCAAGTCAAGTCTACATTTATCCCCTCTTATCTCTCTCTTGTCGGAGACCAAATATTGTTCTCACCAGGTGGATGTAATTGTTCTCACTAAAAGGATGTAAACAGGAGGCCAGAAAGCTGGCCAACCTTAATTGCTCTGAAAGGTCAGAGCTGATTACTCATTGTTTAGTCGAAACTATCTGTTTGTATCATGT
>PVJN01029599.1:15787-26384 GCA_004026805.1 Lasiurus borealis
AGCCTTAATAAAAGGAAGTAGAAGGCCAGAGCAAGACGGTAGTCCTTCCCACTAGAGGAAGGCTCCCGCCTGGCCCCCCAATATCGCCAAATTAATATTTTCTAGTCTCTTATTTCGTTTGCGTGCGGCCTCCTTCAGAACCCGAACCCTGACCCGGGAACCCTGAACCACGCGGGACGTGGAAAGAGGTTCCCACACTCTCTCTCTCTCTTTTTTTAAATCTGCAAACTCTTCTTAAACTTCAAGGTTCGACTGACATTTCCATGACTCTTACTACTGGGCCAGTTAGCTTATTTCTGAGCTGCCATACTACTCAGTCCTGGCATTTGTCAAACCACAATATTCACGGTCTAGTCTTGGTTTCTTTGGCTCACTAACCTATAAGATCCTCGAATGCAGGAATAGATATTTCTTCAGCCGTTATCTTCAGTGCCTATAGTATGTATAGCATACAGTATATACATTTATTTATTCAATTATTATTTTTGGATAAGTAACTAGATGAGTGAATTGGCTTCACCGAGTAACAATAAGCCTGTGTACAGGACTAAGGAAATTATCCTATGATGTACACTCTGAAACCTTGCTCCCTTAATTCATAATGTATGTTTTAGGCTGTGGCCATTTAACCAGTTATGAGCCCCCCTGTGCTCAGTCACTCCCAGCACACACCTCTCACCTCTTCATGTCCACAGGGCACCATGAAATAGTGTGAAGCCCTGCCAGATGCCATCCTGAAATTCAGAAATGTTAGATGCAGAGTCCCAGGAACTTGTGTTGATCTTAAACTACAATGGCATTTAATCCTTACATCCAGCTTTTCCATTGCCTTTCCCTGTATTGTTATAGAATCCTCTATTTTATCTCAGTTTTCTGTAGATTGAATTTATGTTTTCAAATCATCCCTAGTAAACATAGAATACTTGATTTTTTTTTACTAATATTAAGCATATCTAAGTCGTCCCTAATCCTTGTTTATTAACTCACCTTACAACCACATTTCTTAAAGTGAAATTTAAGTTTTATTTATAAGTTGAGGGAGTTTATAAAAGGAAATTAAACTTAAAGTAGATGAATGACAGGCAGTCCTCTGTATTATTGTTTATTCCTTATGACAATATTGCAAAATAGACTTTATTAATCCTGCTTTATAGAAGAGGAAAGTACGTCATGAGGCATGGAACAGACAGAGTTGGGATTGAGACTCAATTAGGCTTGTGTCTAAGGCAGAGAGCCCTTGTGAGAGACTGGTCAAAGCCTTAGCTCCCTTCCCAGTAAATGCACATCAGTCACAACTCAGTTGGAGTTCTTTGTTATAAGCTACAGAAGCAAATCTGGTTTTGAAATAGGAGAGGAGGCTTTATGTTTTTGAGATCTTGGTAGCTCATTGAGTCCCTGGGACTGCTGTAGGACCAGGAATGACGTTAGTCGGCCAGGGAAAATTGCCAAGCCCATCCCGTGGAAGTGTCTTGTGAGGACTCAAACACTAGAAGCTACTGCTGGCACTGCTGTTTCTGGGATTCAGTGCTGTTGAAACCTTTGCTGACACCACATCAACTCTACAAACTTGGTCCTGCAGCAGCAGTGCCTGATACCTGCTAACATAACAAACATGGACTCCTAGCAGCCACCATCCTCACCATGTTGTCACTGCCCAGCACCTGCTCCGTGGGCCGGGAACCTGGGCAGGTGCATGGAGCCCTGGCCTCAGAAGGGCCCACACTTGCTAATTTAGGGCCCACTGTCAGCATTTTGAAATTTTAGGTAAGTTTTTTTCCCTCGATTGGATACCTTCTTTTATTTAAATTTCTTTATTGATTACGGTGTTACATATCTGTCCTTATTCCTCCATTAGTGCCCCTACACCTCCTTACATCTAGGTAAGTTTTGAATGAGGGGATCCACATTTCATTTTGTCCTGGCCCTACAAATTATGTGGCTAGCCTTGATTGCACACTTAAAATTTTTTTTTTTATTGATTTCAGAAAGGAAGGGAGAAGGAGAAGATAAACAATGACAAGAGAGAATCATCGATGACTTCCTATTGCACACTCACACTGGGGGTTGAGCCCTCAACTCAGTCATGTTCACTGACCAGGAATTGAACCCTGTCTTCCTGGTTCATAGGTTCATACTCAACTATTGAGCAACACCAGCCTGGTGACACATTAAGTCTTATAGCACCTACCATCGATCCTACGCGGACACCATTCATGTGGATCTGTCACCACAATGACACACAAAGAGGTTCTACCGCACCTGGGGTTGCCATGGTGTCAATGCCACAGACACACGGCATTGTGCAGCCACACTGCTCCTTCCCAGAGAGAGAGAGAAAATCCACATGACACTAATTTTGTGTTAATTTTAGGGGATCCCTGGATTTCCACAGGACTCTCTGTGGTCCCAGGCTAGGGCTGCTGTGTAACTCCCATTTCCCACCATGACACTGCCTCATCATCTCCATTCCCCCAGGACTAGAGGAAGAAAGATTTTTCTCATTTGTGGGCAAGGAACACTGCATTTTTAAACCTTGATTTGAATGACTGTACATTTAGAAAATAATGTAAATGTTTATTGTAGTAGAGCATGTGCTGTCTTTAGAATGGTGACATATTGAAAGATATTTAGTGAGTAGCAGCCTGGAGCTAGAGAGATTTGGGAGTCATCAACATTGAGGCAGAAATTGAATTATTTCAGGAAATATATATTGAGTATCTACCCATCCTGGGGTGTTCTGCTAGGCATAGGGATAAAATGATGAACATCAGACCAAGTAGAGAAGGTACTCTGATGCTGATGATTAAAGGGATATGCTTATGCATGTAAATACAACTTTCTAATTTTATAGGAATTGAATTATAATTCTGTCACTGACGTTTGAAATCTGTTAACTGAAAATCAAAACTAGCAATGTCATTTTAAAATGTGAGATATTTAAAAATATGGCATTTAATTTATACATGCACTGAAAAAACGAAGCAAGTCCTGTCATCATTTGACAGGCATAATCACTTATCCTTTAATGCAACCGGTAACCTACCAGCAAGATTCGAAGAGTGCCTCGGTGCAGGTGTTGCTAATTAGCCATTGGATTAGGCTGCATCGCATTCTCTTCTTTTACTCCTGCATAATATTTGCACAAAATGCAAATGCGAGCTGTAGGCTGAAATGTTTAAGTGCCATCCGAGGCTTGTACACTGAGCATGAAACAATGAGAATTTTGAATTGGGCAATGATCATAGTTTACTTGTAGTTTACAGCTCACTAAGATTCCTGGTTCTCCAGCCAGTCAAGGTTTGGACTCAAACCGAAAATTAGGTAGTTTGGGCTCAAGCCAAGTGACTAGGAGGGAAGACAGAAGTCATTTCTTATTTGCTCTTTCTACCCATTTATAGCTGTTGGATTGCTCTGGGAGAAATGGCAGCAATTACTAGTATAATTAGGGTTCATTCCTTTGTTTATTTAGCAAACATATATCAAATGCCTACCATGTTCCTGCACTCAGCGTGAAGTAGGGGGAATGATATAAATATTTGTTGAATGAAATATAACCACTTGAGGTTTAAGAAGCTTTCCATAAATAATTGGCAAACTTTGAATTCATCTGTAATAAGGGAATTATTTCTATTTATGTGATTGAAGTGTGGAAGAGATAGTCATAACACTCATCAAATATTTCATTTCATTCACCTACATTTTTAAGCCTCTTTTCAGTTGGGAGGGAATAGCTGAATCCTAGTTCTGGCTAAGAGCTATGAAGCCACTTCTGGACTGAGGTAGTGGAAAGCGGTGATTAAGTAGGGAGGCTGTAATGTGCTGATGATGCATCCTGATTAATGCAGGAACTATTGTCTATTTTCTATTTCAGAGGATTTTTTGTTGTTGTTGAAGCATTGCCTATTGTAACAAAAAACTAGTTAATGAAACGATCATTGCTAACAGGTAGCTTAGATGAATTATAGTATCCCCAACCATAGAATATCAAGCAACTTTTTAAAGTAATGTGTTCATATGGAATTATCTCTAAGCTATTTTGTTGTGATAAGAAAAGACGGTACAGACCAGTATTCATACCTTTGATTACTATAAAAGAGAAGCTCTATATGTCCATCTATCTGTCTGACATTTGGTAACAGCACACGCATGTGTCTGTATGTACTTGGAAAATACGTAGACAGTATTATTTAGATCACAAGCAAGGGAATAATACGGTTTATTCATTATGGCTTCTGGAGAAGAGTCTATGGCTTTGAATAGAAGGGTTTATCTGGTCTGTGTTAGTCAATAAAAAGTAGTTGAAAGTCACCTTTAGTACTTCTTTTAAAGGTAACTAATCTTTTGACAACATGGGGCCTTCAATCAATGGCTGCAGATCAATATTTTCTATATACAGTTATTGTTTCCTTTTACCTTACACACTATGGGCTGAAAATCAACACATTGTAGACTGAGAAAATCAATGGGGGACATTTGTGGTCTCGAGAACACTGGATAGGAGACATATGTCCTCCTGGAAAACCCAGACAAAGGAAATTATGTAAGCACCTTCTCAGAGGAATCCTCAAGTAATCACTGGGTGAATTTGTGATCCAACAGGCCTTTCTTCAATTACACAGTCAGAGCACATCAATTCATTTACCTTGCCGTAAGCAGGCTATCTCAATCGTTCAAATAAAGACACCAAGATCGCCCCTGTTAGAGTAATTGGCTCTGGTGGGTCCAAACTCAGGATTTACAAACTGCTTCTCATTTCTGGCCCATTTGGCTTTGGTTTTCACAGACAATTACTATTTACGGCTTGGAAAGGACTCTTCTTTCAGCAGTTGAAGGAAACGTGTCTGAGTGGCTGTGAGCTTTCTGTGTTGGTGGAACCGAATGAATGACTATCAAAAGCTAATTCACATCATGAATTATGTTTCTGTAACAACATGTACTCTGTCTTGAAGAATGAAGAAAGGACTGCCTTGGTTTCAAAGTCAGGATCTTAAGTGTGTTGGTTGGCCCTTATACTGAGAGTCAGCCCTGCAATAGCTTTTAAGAAAGGAACACATTTTTGTGGTTTGGGTGGGGAGTGGAATATAATGCTGTGCTTTTTGAATCCCTAAGTGCTGTTCACCAGATGAAGTCTGTGGCAGGATAGATATGCTCTGAGGCCTTCTCAGATAGATGACACTCCCTTCAATCAGAAGAAAACCAGAGAGGCAGAATTTGTGTTTGTGTTTTCTGAATGTTCCAGAATATTTGAGATGGGTTGCTTCAAGTGTCGTTTGCAAATTAGATGCACTCCATTCCCACTTCTTTTTGTAGTTATCAGCTAGCCTCAGAGCTAGCCAAACCTCAGCCACATTCCAGCTAAGACTGGGCAACTCATTCGTTCAGTAGCTTATTCATTGTTTGAATACATTGCATGTTGAGTAGCAATTAGGTGCTGGGAATACAGTAATGAACAAAACCAAATCTGGTCCCTTATGAATCTTATAATCTAGTTGGGGAGAGTGGGAGTGTCCTGGCCTACTCAGGCTTCCACAACAAAATATTATACACTGGGTGGTTTAAACAATAAAAATTATTTTTCTCTCAGTTCTGGAGGCTAGAAAATTCAAGATCAAGGTACAGGCAGATTTGGTTCCTGGTGTTGTAGATAATCCTCTTTCTCAGGGAATGAGGAAAGCATTGCCTTGTTTTTAAAGCCAGGAACTCACATGGTGGAGAGAAAAAGCAAACTCCCTGGTGTTTCTTCTTCTTCCTTTTTTTAAAAAAATATTTTTAAATTAATTTTTTAAAGAGAGGAATTGAGAGAGGTAGAAACATCGATCTGCTGCCTCTTGAATGCCCCCTACAAGAGATGGAGACTGAAACCCTGGCATGTGCCTCACTCTGGAAATTGAACCATGAGTCAATGATCAACCACTGAGCCATACTGGCCAGGCTGGAGTCTTTTCTTATGAGTATTAATCCCATTATGAGGACCCTACCTTCTGGATGTTTTTCTGGACAAAGCCATGGTGGCAGGGCCGAGATAGAGGCAGTTGGGGGTGGGTGAGCAGATCAGCAGGAGGGCAGTTGGGGGCAACCAGTCTGGCAAGGGGGGGCAGTTAGGGGTGATCAGGCTAGCAAGGGGAGGGCAGTTGAAGATGAGCAGGTGGGCAGGCAGGATGGTTAGGGGTGATCAGGAAGGCAGGCAGGTGAGTGGTTAGGAGCCAGCAATCCCATATTGTGAGAGGGATATCCGATGGGCAGTTGGACATCCCTCCAGATTGGAGAGGGTGCAGGCTAGGCTGAGGACAACCACTAATTTTGTGCACTGGGCCTCTAGTTTTATATATTTCATTTTTTAATAATTTGTACTTTTATAATAAATGTTTATTTATATTCAGAGATTTATATTTTACTTGAGGTTTTCTAGGTTTATACTTTCTATTTTTGAAATGTGTGAAGTTTGTAGTCCCACTCAAATTTTTTTTTCAGGAATTCTGAAAGTTTGTTTTAAATAGATTATAGGTAATACATGTATTTCAATGTTTATATCACTTAAAATGAAAATAAATACTGAGGTGCCAGAAATATCTTTTTTTTTTGGTCTGTCATAATACCCACAGATGCTCAAACAAAGATGGCATGTTGAGGATGGAAGAAAGAACTAGCACTCAAGAGACCTAAATGTCAGGTTTAAACTGAACTTACCGAGGTCATAAATAGTGGATGGAATCCCCTCAACAATATGTAATTAAAAATTAAAACAATACTAAGCCATAAACTAAGCCTAACAGAATCCTAATTTTTCCCAGGATGAATAATAAATAGTTTTGTTAAATATTTCATTTCCTCAGCCCCATAACCACCCCAAAATTTAATGTGTTAGTTCCCTACACATAAGACATGGTCCATCTATCTGAAGGAGCCCAGTCCTCTCCTGTTCCGCTCCTGATTCTGCTCCTATCCCTCAGTGGCTTCACCTCTCTGGGCTTCTTCCTGCTTAAAAACAAAATTCAACCAAGTAAATTTGAAGATCTAATTGGCTTTATTAAGAGATTCATGAATGAGGTAGCATCCCATCTAGCAATTTGAAGGGTTTGTATAAAATGGTAGGTTTCACCCTAGTCAGTTTGTCTCAGTGGATAGAGCATCGGCTTGTGGACTCAAGGATCTTGGGTTCGATTCAGGTTAAGGGCACATAACTTGGTTGCAGGTTCCTCCTCAGCCTGAGGCCCTGGTCAGGGCTCATGTAGTAGGCAACCAATTGATGTTTCACATTGATGTTTCTGCCTTTCCCTCTGCCTTCCACTCTTCCTAAAAATCAATGGGAAAATATCCTCAGTGAGGATTAAGAAAAACAAAACTTAATTTAATTAAAAAATGTAAGGTTTCTACAGGAAGAAGCGTGGGACAAGGGAGCAATTAGCAAAAGTGGAAAGGATTCTTTGCAGGCCAGGATGTTTCTTTTTGGAGGGGAGGGGACCAACAAGGGTTTTACATGCAGATTGACCCTTCCTCCTTTGGGGATGGGAGGGAACGCATTTTGAGGGTCCACATGTCAGATATCTTACTTGTGCTAGCCCAGAAAATTCCACATTGGTAGATTAAGATAACATTTCTGATGAAGGTTAAAACTGCAGTTAGGTCAGATATTCAGTCTAGGTTTGGGACCATGGGCTTTAGCACAAGCAACACAATAAAGATGATATCCAGCTTCCCTTGCAACTTTAAAGAATTGCCCTAGCCAGTTTGGCTCAGTGGTTAAAGTGTCAGCCCATGGACTGAAGGGTTGCTGGTTTGATTCCAGTCAAGGGCATATACCTTGGTTGTAGACTCTATTCCTAGCCCCTATCACGGAGCATACTATTCTCAAGTGAAGATTAGCAAAATAAATAAATAAATAAATAATTACTCACTACAAAGTCAGTCCTTGGCAACAAACAACAAATGCTGGTGAGGATGTAGAGAAGAAGGAACCCTCATGCAGGGGTGGTGGAAATGCAACCACTGTGGAGAACAGTATGCAGTTTCCTCAAAAAATTAAAAATGGAATTCCCATTTCAGCCAGTAATCCCACTTCTAGGACTATATCCCAAGAAACCAGAAACACCAATCAGAAAGGATATATGCACCCTTGTGTTCATAGCAGCACAATTTAAAAATAGCTAAGATTTGGAAACAGCCCAAGTGCCCATCAGCAGATGAGTGGATTAAAAAACTGTGTTACATCTACACACTGGAACACTACATCACTGTAAAAAAGAGGGAACTTTTACCATTTGCAACAGCATGGATGGAACTGGAGAGCATTATGCTAAGCAAAATAAGCCAGTTGGAGAAAGATAAATATCACATGATATCCCTCATATGTGGGATATAATGATCAACATAAACTGATGAACAGAAATAGGTCCAGAGGGAGATAAGAGATCAATCAAAGGACTTGTATGTATGCATATTAGCATAACCAATGGACACTGCCCCTGCGGCAGTGGGGGCTTGTCCTCAGGGTTCGGGGTGGAGAGGCTGGAGATCAACTGAGGAAAAAGGAGACATATGTAAACTTTAGAAAATAAAATAAATAAATAACAAGTTTTAGAGTAGAGATCTAGGGTATGAGTGAGCACACCTTCATATCTAAGACATACCTAACCTCCTTCCAAGTCTATGAGTCTCTGTCTATGACTGAAAAAAATAATCGGAAATGCAAAGAGATATTGTGAAACTTTAATGTCATTATGGTGATCTGAGAAAGAGAAACCTGCTTTTTGCATTTAGTTGGAACAACAGAAGGAAGATTTTATAGTCAGATGTGCTTTAATTTTTGCTAACGAAAATTACAATATTAATAAGAGGGGTTTAATTCATGATCAAACTTGGGGCATATTGTATTACTGGAATATATGTCCACTGTGCCAGAGACAAGGGAAATGAGCACATTCTCCAGGGGAGAGAGACCACCACCTCTACCAGAATTTATTGTGTATGTAGCCTTCAGGTTTCCTTAATTAATGCTCTTTCTTGACCCGTTTCAGAATCTCTGGGAGCAACATGAAAGAGGAATTTATAAAAAGGCCTTCTGGTGCCTCACCGCCTTCTTAATTAGTCCAAGAAGTTGTCTAAGATTTTTGAAGTGACTCCAAAAATATCCAAGCAGGATATGTCACTCTGGATTTGGTCAGAAAACAGGGTCATTACAAGTATTAAGAAATAAGGAGTTTAACATAGGAATTCAAGTCTGCAGCTAGAAAAGAAGGAAAACAGTCACTGACAACATTACACTCAAGGCAGGGAGGAGTGGGTGGAGAGAGTGGGTCTCCCAGGGAAGCCCCAAAACCATGCACCTGCCCAGGGAGAGCTCTGGGGAGACCTGCAAAGCTGCTACCTGTGGCCGCCATGACTTCCTGTGGATGATGGCTTTTGCTTCCACTTCCACCCTCCAAATCTCCAAGTCTCTCTCTATTGTCCAATTCTAACTCAGAACCGTCCCTTGAGTCACCTTTTATCTAGTTTCTCCTTCTCAGTCTCTTTTAATGTTTCTTCTTTGTGTCTTGGAGATCGGTTTCCCGGGATCTCCTTTCTTATTTCATCTGGTCTCATGACTTTAAACAGCATCTCTTTACTGTTGATGAACCCGAACATATACCTCCAGCTCAGACCCTACCCCGAGCTCTTGATTTGCATCTTCAGGTGCCCTCTTGATTTCTCTGCCCAAATGTCTCATAGAACAAAGCAAACCCTTGATTGCCCCTAAGAAAAACGTCTCCCTCCGTCTTCCCCATCAAAATACATAGCAATTCTCTGTGTGTTTTCAGTTGCTTAAATCAAGGCACCTTGATTTTTCTCTTTCATCCTAAATCTAATTCATGGCCAAATCCTAGCAGTCCTATATTCAAAATATTTTCCAGTACATGTACCATATCTTACTACCTTTCATTACCTTCACCTCCATACCCTGTGCAACTTCCATCTGGATTTCTGAAATGGTTTCTTTGCCAAACACACCCCAAGTTTATTTCCAATACCACAGGTAGAGGGATCCAGTTGAAACATTAGATTATATCACTCCACTCTCAGGATTCTATAGTAATGCTCCATTTCACTCAGAATAAAGCCAAATATTTTACAATGTCACATTATCAGAAAAACCTATCCTGATAACCTTATATAAAATGGCAATCCCATACATACTCTCCACTATTGACTCTATTTTTCTCCATAGTGCATATCACCATCTGATTTATTATGTAATTACTAGTGGCCCAGTGCATGAAATTCAGTGGGATCAGTCCTAAATGGGCAGTTGGACATCCCTCTCACAACCCAGGATTGTGGCTCCCAACCGCTCACCTGCCTCTGCCAGATTGCCCCTAACCGTTTCTGTCTGCCAGCCTGATCACCCCCTAACCACTCCCCTGGCAGCCTGATCAACACCTAACTGCTCCCCAACTGGCCTGATTGCCCTTAACTGCTCTCCCCTACTGGTCACCCCCAACTGCCCTCCCCGGCAGGCCTGGGTCTCCCTACAACTGCCCTCTCCTACATACCTGGCCCCCCACCCCAACTGCCTTCCACTGCAGACCTAGTCCTCCCCCCACACCGCCACTGCTCTGGTGCC
>PVJN01029600.1:0-26286 GCA_004026805.1 Lasiurus borealis
AATAAAGCTTCCCTTCTTCTCGCTCCCAGGCTCCCGCCCCAAGTACCGCGAGATCACGTGGCGCGGCTGCCATGGAGGCTGCGTGTGGTGAAGCGCCCGCGGCCGCGGCGCCTGAGGAAAACGCGGCGCCCCCGGACCCTGTGGCGGAGCATGTGGCAGAGAATGCGGCCGAGCCGGCGGCCGCCCCGGCGGCGCGGGAGCCCCTCCGCAGGCCGGCGCGGAGCCTGCGGACGGCGCACGACGTCAGCGGCCCGCGGACCCGCACGGGGGACGTGCTGCTGGCCGAGCCCGCGGACTTCGAGTCGCTGCTGCTGTCGCGGCCGGTGCTGGACGGGCTGCGGGCGGCGGGCTTCGAGCGGCCCTCGCCCGTGCAGCTCAAGGCCATCCCTCTGGGGCGCTGCGGGCTCGGTGAGGGCGGGACGCCGGGGCCCGGGGCGCTGCGGGCTCGGTGAGGGCGGGACGCCGGGGCCCGGGGCGCTGCGGGCTCGGGGAGGCCGGGGAGGCCGGGGAGGCCCGGGAGGGACCCGCGCGCGGGCGGCGGCGGCGGCGGCGCGGTCCGGGGAGAGGCCTCAGGCGGGGTCGGCGGGGGCCCGGCGCTGCCCGCGCTCCGGCCGCAGCGAATGAATTTTGTGGTAAAAACGGAGGCGCGGAGCCGCGTGCAAAAAGCTCGTGAAGGCTCGCTGCACGCCGACACGTGGCTCTGGGTTCGAGAGGATAAACGGGGGAAGGGGGTTCGGGCACGAGGCGCGGCCTGCGCTTTTAAAAAATATATATATTTTATTGATTTTTTACGGAGAGGAAGGGAGAGGGATAGAAAGTCAGAAACATCGATGAGAGAGAAACAACGATCAGCCGCCTCCTGCACGCCCCCTGCTGGAGATGTGCCTGCAAGCAAGGTACATGCCCCCGACCGGAATCGAACCCGGGACCCTTCAGTCCGCAGGCCGACGTTCTATCCACTGAGCCAAACTGGTCTCCGCACGGCCTGCGCTTTTGTGGTTTAAACACGGGGAGGCGCCACTAGGTGATTTCTGGAGACACCTCCCCCTTTCCCCCAGCTAGCTCCCGGGTTCATGTTTGGCCCCCTAAAAAGCCTCTTCGGCCAATATTGTCTCTGTAATGGGGCGACCCGCGACAGACAGACGACCACCAGGCAGACAGCCAATTGGAAAATGTAGGAAGAAGCCTTTATTACCAACTCGAGTCCGGGCTCCCGGTTCCACTGACAACAGCAGGGAAGCACGAGAGAGCCCCGAACCCCTGCAGCAAGTGCCTTTTATTTATCCCCAGCGCAGGAGGGCTTGACACGTTTTAATTGGCTAATTAAGCGTTACTAAATTTCATACGCTGACTCTTTGTCTCAGCTTTTTGGTTGTGCAAGTAAGCGGTCTGTATAGCGGTTGTCCTTGCAGGAGTTTGTCAAACTTTAGGGCTTCTCAAGGCCCAGGGGTGCCTTCAGGTGCCTGGTGTTCTGTGTCACAGGATGTTTAGCTGGGAACAAACCCCCCGGGGGTTCCTTCTGCCTCCAGGCCTGTGGGCACCCTGACACTGATTCATTCTTTTTTTTAAAAATATATTTTATTGATTTTTCACAGAAAGGAAGGGAGAGGTATAGAAAGTCAGAAACATCGATCAGCTGCCTCCTGCACGCCCCCTACTGGGGATGTGCCCGCAACCAAGGTACATGCCCCCGACCGGAATCGAACCCGGGACCTTTCAGTCCGCAGGCCGACGCTCTATCCACTGAGCCAAACCGGTCTCGGCTGATTCATTCTTTATGGGGGAACGCAGTCTGGTCCTTGCCCCTCCACAGTCTCGTGCTCATTGTTTGTTTGTTTGTTTGTTTCTCCGCAGATTTGATTGTCCAAGCAAAGTCCGGCACGGGGAAAACCTGCGTCTTCTCCACCATTGCCCTGGACTCGCTTGTGCTTGAAAACGTGAGCACGCAGGTGAGTTTCCCCGAGAGCCAGCTGTTCTCAACCTTTCGAATGCGGCGACCATGTAATGCAGTTCTCCTCGTGTTGTGGTGAATCGTCATGTAAATAATCTGTGTTTCCTGAGGGTCTCAGGCGACCCTGCTAGTGGTTCTCAGCCTGTGGGTCACTGCTGTGGAGCCTGAGACCCTCAGAAAACGGGTCGAGACCCACAGGTTGAGAATCGCCGACCCGAGGAAAGGGCGCGTTTTTTTCTGCGTGGATTTGGCCACAGGTGGGACGCCAGGCCGGGAGCGCCTCAGAAAGAGAATGCGAACTGGAGGGATGATTGAGTTAAGCCACGTGCAAAGGATACAAGTGAGACGTGTGAGGGCCGTTCGCAGTCGCGAAACATGTGCCGACCTGTGGAGAGGGTGTGGGTGGGTTTGTTGGAGCCACAGGCCAGGAAGCGAGGCGCCAAGGGACGGAGGGAATGATGCCCCAGAGAGTGGCGGGTTTGCACCTTATTTGATGCATGACAATCAGGAGAGAGAGGCTGCAGGTGGGTGACATGAGATTCGCCAGGTGCTAGATGAGGGAGACGGGAGAAAGCAAAGCAGGGAAGCCCTCGGGATTGGGTGAAAAGTACCCTGATAGATGGACACACTTTCACATGAGAGGGTGCAGGATAGTCAACAGCCGCTAATAGG
This sequence comes from Lasiurus borealis, assembly GCA_004026805.1. NCBI lineage: Eukaryota > Metazoa > Chordata > Mammalia > Chiroptera > Vespertilionidae > Lasiurus > Lasiurus borealis. The sequence goes on from PVJN01029600.1 coordinate 2,624, forward strand.
ATAGCAGTAACGATGAGGATTTATGATCTCCGAGGTGCATTGGTTGTGCCCTGAGGGGTCTGGCCAAAGGAGTTACCTTGACATCCAAAGCAGCGGTTCTCAACCTTCCTAATGCCGCGGCCCTTTAAGACAGCTCCTCATGTGGTGGTGACCCCCAAACATAAAATGATTTCCGTTGCTACTTCATCACTGTAATTTTGCTACCGTTATGAACTGTAATGTAAATATCTGATAGGCAGGATGTATTTTCGTTGTTACAAATTGAATATAAAGCATAATGATTAATCACAAAAACTATGTAATTATATATTGTGAAATATTCATTTCTAATGACAAATAAATGTTGTCTTGAATCGTGGTGTAGCATGGGTAACAGTCTTCATAGGACAACAGTAAACTACATGGCTACACTTTGCTACACCGAGGAGCAGTGTGTTGGTTCCTAAGACCATGGGAAATAGGTGTTTTCTGCTGGTCTTAGGCGACCCCTGTGAAAGGGTCGTTCAACCCCCAAAGGGGTCGTGACCCACAGGTTGAGAACCACTGATCCAAAGGAATCTATAACTGGTTGGTTTGCCGCTCTGTGGACTAATGAGTTTGCTGACCACTGTTCTATAATAATTTTGTGCATCGGGCCTCTCGTGTTATAGATGCAAAAGACAATAGACAGGCTTAGGTTAGGTAAGGATTGACTTTTATCAGGGAAGATGCTAGCCTAGGACATGACTGCCTGCCATAAACTGCTTTTAGTTTAAAGTTTTAATTCCAGACCGTCCTTTGTGGTTGCTTTCGATCTCTGAGTTTGCAAGGCCACCAGCAGGCCTTCCCTGAGCTGCTCAGGTTAGCTTGTGGCCCCCCTTCGTCCGCAGGTCATTGAGTGGTGGTCGTGTGGCTGGTGACCAAGGATGCATTATTAGCTTTAGAAGCTAGGAATTTCCTATTGTTACTGCGTCTTAAATAGAATGTCATGTATGCCCATGATGTCATTACTTGAGAATACAGATTGAGGTTATTTTTTGCGTGCTGATCGGATTGGGGTGAGATTTAGCATTCGGCCTGATGCATGGCAGTGTGGTGCTGTGGCTTTTGCTGATGGCTGCAGGTGGCTCGTACACCTCTGGGAATGTATCATTGGTCTCCCATCTTCTAGGGCAGGGGTGGGAACATTTTTTCTGCCAAGGGCCATTTGACTATTTATAACATCAGTCTGGGGCCATACAAAACTTATCAATTTAAAAATTAGCCTGCTATATTTAGTTAAACATTTATTTATTTGTTATTATTATTTTTTTAATTAAATCTTTATTATTCAGATTATTACATTTGTTTCTCTTTTTTCCCCTCCATAGCACCCCTCCACCCAGCTCCTACCCCTCCCTCTGCCCTTAGCTCCCTCCCATTGATCTCATCCATAGGTGTATGATTTTTGTCCAGTCTCTCCCTGTACACCCCTCACCTCTTTCCCCTGAGAATTGTCAGTCCACTCCCTATCTGTGCTCCTGATTCTATTATATTCACCAGTTTATTCTGTTGATCAAATTTTTAATTCACTTAATTTTTAGATCCACTTGTTGATAGATATGTATTTGTTGTTCATAATTTTTTGGCTTTTACCTTTTTCTTCTTCTTCTAAAAGAGAACCCTTCAGCATTTCATATAATACTGGTTTGGTGTTGATGAACTCTTTTAGCTTTTTCTTATCTGTGCAGCTCTTTATCTGCCTTTCAATTCTAAATGATAGCTTTGCTGGGTAGAGTAATCGTGGTAGGTTCTTGCTATTCATCACGTTGAATATTTCTTGCCACTTCCATCTGGCCTGCATCGTTTCTGTTGAGAAATCAGCTGACAGTTGTATAGGTGCTCCCTTGTAGGTAATAAACTGTTTTTCTCTTGCTGCTTTTAATATTCTCTCTTTGTCTTTTGCTCTTGGTATTTTAATTATAATGTGTCTTGGTGTGGTCCTCTTTGTATTCCTATTATATGGGGTTCTGTGTCCTTCCTGGACTTGTAAGTCTATTTCTTTTACCAGATGTGGGAAGTTTTCAGTCATTATTTCTTTAAATAGGTTTTCAGTATCTTGCTCTCTCTTCCTCTGGCACCCCCATAATTCTGATGTTGGTACGCTTGAAGCTGTCCCAGAGTCTCCTTACATTATATTCACATTTTTGGATTCTTTTCTCTTCTTGCTTTTCCAGTTGAGTGTTTTCTGTTTCTTTATATTTCAAATTTTTGATTTGATTCTTGCCTTTCTCTAGTCTGCTGTTAGGACTCTGTATAATATTTTTTATTTCAGTCAGTGTCTCTAGTTGGTCCTTTTTCATCTCCTCTAGGGACTCGCTAAATTTATGCATCATCTCTAGCGTCTCTAGTTGGTCCTTTTGCATCTCTTCTTGGGACTTGATAAACTTATCCATCTTTTCTAGCATATTCTTGAAAAACTTTATAAGCGTGGTTTTGAACTCTATATCCAGTCGTTTTTTTCCCTCCATTTCTTTTGTTTGTGATCCCTTCCCTTGTCTTGGCATTTTCACTATGCCGGGGAAACTTCTGTACTTGCAAAACTGCAGAAATCTCTGTTGAGCTTGGGATGGGTGGAGTCTCAGGGCTTAAGGGACCGCCTTGCCTTCCAGTCGGCCCCGCCCTCCACGGCCCCCGAGTCTCACATGACTGGATAATTGTGACTGGATAATCGCTGGAGCGGTGCTGGAGCGGTCCTTGAGCGGGCGCGCCCGCAGTGCCTCTAGACCGCTGCCTTTCCAGCTCCCCTGTGTACCAGGACCACACGAGTCTAGGTCTCCAGGGTTTCGCCCAAACGGGCCCAGTGGACTCAGAAGTGGCACAGTTGGGAGGGTCTGTCTCCCGCCCAGTCTCGAAAGCCAGCTGCACAATCAGCAATCTGTCCTCCGCACAGCGCACGTGCGCGACCAAACCTCCTATCTTTTGCGACTCCCCTAAATTTCCATGCACTTCTCCCTTTTCACAGTCCAAACTCCCCCCATATGAGTTTCGGCTGGATCTGGGGTTTAGTGTCGTAGGATAAGGGGTTCAATGCCGTTGGGAATCTCCGTTTCCCTCCCGCCAGAGAAAGCTAGTCAGGTACTCGGGCATCCGCTCTCTCGGCTTGCGCATCTCCATACCTCAGCTTTTTGCAGCTCCTCTGGGTCTCCATGAGCCCCTCTCCTTCCCTCTAGTTGTAGAATTTCCACTCAGCCAGCTTTCCTGTGGTTCTGGATGATGTCCGTTCTGTCTTTTAGTTGTAGTTTTGAAATTGTGCGAGGCAGCAGTGTATGCGTGTATGCCACCATCTTGGATTCTCTCTAGTTAAACATTTAATTAACTCACCCCTAATGCCTTGGCCCGAGGGCCAGATGTTCCCCACCCCGGAGAGTCTGTTCGTCTAAGGTGAGCAGGAGACTTGGGTTTGGGGATCATTCCATAAAAGGTTTGTTAAGCCCTTCTTATTAATAGTTTGCCAGGCATTGGGGATACAAAGATGAATCAGATATGATCCTTATATTTTTGCTTTGTGGTTTAGTAGGTACGATGGGCTATTTCACATTCCCAGTCATGTATCTAGTGATGATTTTTCACCCAGAAACCTACATTCTTGGCGTGTAAAGGTTTTGGAGTCCTACCTTATACCTACCAAAGCCTGGGAGAGGCTGCATAGAGGAAATCCTTTTTTTTTTTTTGGAAATGTTCTGATAAGGATTTAAAAAAAAATTTTAATTTTTATTGCTCAGATTATTACAATTGTTTCTCTTTTCCCCCCATATCTCCCCTCTACCTGGCTCCCACCCCACCCTCTGCCTTAACTTCCCCCCCATTGTCCTCATCCATAGGTGTATGATTTTTGTCCAGGCTCTCCCTGCACGCCCCCCTCACCCCTTTCCCCCTGAGAATTATCAGTCCATTCCCTTTCTATGTCCCTGATTCTATTATATTCACCAATTTATTTTGTTCATCAGATTTTCAATTCACTTGATTTTTAGATTCACTTGTTGATAGATATGTATTTGTTGTTCATAATTTTTACCTTTACAGTTTTCTTCTTCCTCTTCTTAAAGAATATCTTTCAGCATTTCATATAATACTGGTTTGGAGTTGATGAACTCCTTTAGTTTATCTGTGAAGCTCTTTATCTGCCCTTCAATTCTGAATGATAGCTTTGCTGGGTAGAGTAATCTTGGTGGTAGGTTCTTGCTATTCATCAGGTTGAATATTTCTTGGCACTCCCGTCTGGCCTGCATCGTTTCTGTTGAGAAATCAGCTGACAATCATATGGGTGCTCCCCTTTAGGTAATTAACTGTTTTTCTCTCGCTGCTTTTAATATTTTCTGTCTTTTGCCCTTAGCATTTTAATTATGATAAGTCTTGGTGTGGTCCTCTTTGGATTCCTTTTGTTTGGGGTTCTGTGTGCTTCCTGGACTTGTAAGTCTATTTCTTTCACCAGGTGGGGGAAGTTTTCAGTCATTATTTTGTCAAATAGGTTTTCAGTATCATGCTCTCTCTCCTCTTCTGGCACCCCCATAATTCTGATGTTGGTATGCTTGAAGTTGTCCCAGAGGCTCCTTACACTATCTTCACATTTTTAAAATCTTTTTTCTTTTCCAGTGGAGTGTTTTCTACTTCTTTGTATTTCAAATCTTTGACTTGATTCTTGTGATTCTCTAGTCTGCTGTTAGGTTTCTGCATAATATTTTTTATTTCAGTCAGTGTATGTTTAATTTCTAGTTGGTCCTTTTTCATCTCTAGTTGGTCCTTTTTCATCTCTTGGGTCTCACTACATTTATCCATCTTTTCTAGGAAATTCTTGAAAAACCTTAGAACCGTGGTTTTGAACTCTATATCCAGTCATTTGTTTTCCTCCATTTCTTATGTTGGTGATCTGTTCTTTTGTCTCCACATCTTTCACTGCTTCCCTGAGTTGGTAGAGTAGCTTTGTGTGCTGGGTGTCCTATGTGGCCCAGTAGCTCTGCCTCCCCAGTTATCTGAGGTGGAATCTCTTGATGCACTCCTTTGTGGACTGTGTGCACAGCCTTGTTGTAGTTAATTCTTGATTGTTGTTGGTATCACTGGGGGGTATTGACCTCCAAGCCAATTGGTTGTGAGGATCAGCTGTGTCTGCGTATGCTCGCTTGCCTTCAGACCTCTTGATTTTCCAGGGACCCCCACGAGTCTGGGTCCCCAGGGTCTTGCTCGAAATTGGGGCTCAGTGCAGCTGGACTGGACTTCAGTGCTGTTGTGAGGTTCTGTTTTCCTCCCGCTAGAGAACACCCGCGGCACAATCAGCAGTCAGTGCTCTGTGTGCGCACTTTTGTGTGCACTTTCGCGCACCCCAAGAGCTCTGTCCTTCGCAGCTCCCCCAAGTTTCCATGCACTCCTTCCTTTTCACAATAGTCCAGACTCCCCTGTATGAGTCTCGCCTGGAGCTGGGTTCAGTGCAGGTGGGATTTTCCGTCTCCCTCCCACTAGAGGAAGCCAGCCAAACCCTCCTCTGCCCGTCCTCTCCACGAGTGTGTCTCTGCACCTCAGCCTTTCACAGCTCCTCTGAGTGTCCGTGAGCCCCTCTCTTTGCTTCTAGCTGTAGAATTTCCACTCAGCCAGCTTTCCTGTGGTTCTGGGTGGTGTCCGTTCTGTCCTCCAGTTGTAGTTTTGAAATTGTTGTGCGAGGCAGCAGCCTAGGTGCTCACCCATGCCGCCGCCATCTTGGTTTCTCCCCTAGAGGAAATCCTACAACCCAAAGACCTGGGTTATTCTACTTGTGAACTGCCACATATTTGAAATTCTGGCATTTGATAATTTGTCAGCCAGCAAATGCCAAAACCCTGAATAAGTCCACAAATAAAATCTCTACTTTTAAAAATTTAAGATCTTTGTGTTAATAAAATGGGGAAAATTTAGAAAAATGAAGTACCAGAAAACAAGTATAAGCTCACCTACCCAGAGAGAAACTGCTATGAACAGTTTTGGCATATTTTCTCCTAGTAGTTTATGATTTATTTATTTATCTTTAAATCTTTATTGTTGAAAGTATTACGTATGTTCTCCCTGCCCAACCCATCTCTCCCCCCTGCCCCAGGCCTTCACCACCCTTTTGTTCATATTCATGGGTGATGCATGTGTGCATGTAAGTTCTTTGGTTGATCACTTCCACCCACCCACCCTCTCCCATCTTCCCTCTGAGACTCTGCATTATGTTCTGTGCTTCTGTGTCTCTGGATCTATTTTGTTCATTAGATTCCACATATGAGTGAGATCTTGTGATACTGTCTTTCTCTGACTGGCTTATTTTCTTTAGCATCATACTTTCCAGGTCTCTCCATGCTGTCTCACAGGGTAAGAGATCTTCCTTTTTCACTGCTGCATAGTGTTCCATGGTATTAATGTACGCAGCTTTTTTATCATGCAGCTTTTTTATCTACTCGTCTACCGATGGGCACTTGGGCTGTTTCCAGATTTAAAAAAAAAAAAAAATATATATATTGGTTTCAGAAAGGAAGGGAGTCAGGGAGAGAGAAACATCAATGATGATAGAGAATCATTGATTGGTTGGCTGCCTCTTGCATACCCCATACTGGAGATTGAGCCCATAACCTTGGGTATGTGCCATTACTGGGAATTGAACCATGACCTTCTGGTTCACAGATTGATGCTCAACCACTGAGGCATGCCGGCTGGGCTACAGATCTTTGCTATTGTAAATTGTGCTCTATGAACATTGGGGTGCATACATTCTTTCTGATTGGTGTTTTGGGTTTCTTAGGATATATTACTAGAAGTGGGATCACTGGGTCAAATGTCATTCTATTTAGGTCCTTTGCCCATTTTTTATTTGGATTGCTTTTCTTTTGTTAAGTTGTATAAGTTCCTTATAATTTTGGTTATTAACCCTTTATCATTTTGTTGATGGTTTCTTTTGCTGTGCAGAAGCTTTTTATTTTGACGTAGTCTTGTTTGTTTATTTTCTTATTTCTTTTGCTCTAGGAGATGTACTCATAAGCATATTGATATGAGAGATGTCTGAGATTTTCCTGCCTTCGCAAAAATATCTCCTAGGATTTTTATGGTTTCACGCTTTACATTTAAGTCTTTTTTCCATTTTGAGTTTATTCTTATGTGTGGTGAAAGTTGGTGGTCTAGTTTCATTTTTTTTGCATATAGTATCTGCTCAGTTTTCCCAACATTTTTGTCTTGTTTCTCTTCTTAAGGAAAACGCTTTAGTTTTTGCCCATTGAGTATTATGTTGGCTGTAGGTTTGTCATATATGACCTTTATTATGTTGAGGTATGATCCCTCTATTGCTACTTTACTGAGGGTTTTATCAAAAAAGTGTTCTGGGTTTTAACAAATGCTTTTTCTGCATCTGTTGATATGATCATGTGGTTTTTATCTTTCAGTTTGTTTATGTGATGTGTCACGTTTATTGATTTGCGAATGTTGTATCAGCCTTACATCTCTGGGGTAAATCTCACTTGGCCATGGTGTCTGATCTTTTTAACATGTTGCTGGATTCGATTTGCTAACATTTTGTTGAGGATTTTAGCATCTATGTTCATCAGGAATATGGCCTGTAATTTTCTTTCTTTTTAGTATCTTTATCTGGTTTTGGAATTAGGATAGTGTTGGCTTCTTAAAAGAGCTTGTAAGTGTTCCTTCCTCTTGAATTTTTTGGAATAGTTTGAGGAGGATAAGTGTTAGCTCATCTTGGAATGTTTGGTAAAATTCTCCTGTAAATCCGTCTGGTCCAGGACCTTTGCTTGCTGGAAGTTTTTAAATTACTGCTTCAGTTCCATCAGTTGATATTGACCTATTCAGGTTTTCTGATTCTTCTGATTGAATTTTGGAAGATTGTATGGAGTATTTATTTATTTTTCTATTTTTTAATTTTTCCATCAAAATTTTAATTTTTTTTAAAACCTGGATTAAATAGACATTTCTATGGTCTTCTTTAGATAAAGATTTTCTTTCTCAGCTTATCTTTTTTTTTAAATTAAATCTTTATTATTCAGATTATTACATTTGTTTCTCTTTTTTCCCCTCCATATCTCCCCTCCACTCAACTCCCACCCTTCCCTCTGCCCTTACCTCCCTCCCATTGACCTCATCCATAGGTGTATGATTTTTGTCCAGTTTCTCCCTATATACCCCTCACCTCTTTCCCCCTGAGAATTATCAGTCCACTCCCTTTCTGTGCTCCTGATTCTATTATGTTCACCAGTTTATTCTGTTGATCAAATTTTTAATTCATTTAATTTTTAGACTCACTTGTTGATAGATATGTATTTGTTCATAATTTTTTGTCTTTTACCTTTTTCTTCTTCCTCTTCTAAAAGAGTACTTTTCAGCATTTCATGTAATACTGGTTTGGAGTTGATGAACTCCTTTAGCTTTTTCTTATCTGTGAAGCTCTTTATCTGCCCTTCAATTCTGAATGGTAGCTTTGCTGGGTAGAGTAATCTTGGTTGTAGGTTCTTGCTATTCATCATGTTGAATATTTCTTGCCACTCTCATCTGGCTTGCATAGTTTTTGTTGAGAAATCAGCTGACAGTCGTATGGGTGCTCCCTTGTAGGTAATGAACTGTTTTTCTCTTGCTGCTTTTAATATTCTCTTTGTCTTTTGCTCTTGGTATTTTAATTATGATGTGTTTTGATGTAGTCCTCTTTGGATTCCCTTTGTTTGGGGTTCTGTGTGCTTCCTGGACTTGTCTCTTTCTTTTACCAGATGTGGGACATTTTCAGTCATTATTTCTTTAAGTAGGTTTTCAGTATCTTGCTCTCTTCTCTTCTTCTGGCACCCCCACAATTCTGATGTTGGTACGCTTGAAGCTGTCCCAGGGCTCCTTACGTTATCTTCACATTTTTGGATTTTTTTCTCTTCTTGCTTTTCCAGTTGAGTGTTTTCTGCTTCTTTATATTTCAAATTTTTGACCTGATTCTTGCCTTCCTCTAGTCTGCTGTTAGGACTCAGTCAGTGTATGTTTAATTTCTAGTTGGTCCTTTTTCATCTCTAGTTGGACCTTTTCCATCTCTAGTTGGATCTTTTGTATCTCTAGTTGGTCGTTTTTCATCTGCTCTTGGCTCTCGCTAACTTTATCCAACTTTTCTAGGAAATTCTTGAAAAGCCTTATAAGCGTGGTTTTGAACTCTATATCCAGTCGTTTCTTTTCCTCCATTTCTTTTGTTTGTGATCCCTTCCCTTGTCTCGGGGGAGAACTTCTGTGTTGGATTCAGCTTTATGATACCAGACTTGCAAAACCACAGAAGCCTCTGTTGAGCTTGGGATGGGTGGAGTCTCAAGGCTTAAGGGACCGCCTTGTCTTCCATTCGGCCCCGCCCTCCACGGCCCCTGAGTCTCACGTGACTGGGTAATCACTGGAATGGTCCCTGTGTGCGTGCGCTCACTCTCGCAGTGCCTCTAGACTGCTGCCTTTCTGGCTTCCCTGCGCACCAGGACCACACAAGTCTGGGTTCCCAGGGTTTCGCCAGAAACTGGGGCTCAGTGGAGTTAGAAGTGGCACAATTGGGAGGGTCTGTTTCCTGCCCACTCGTGAAAGCCAGCGGCACCATCAGCAGTCTGTCCTCTGTGCAGTGCCGTGCGTGCCATCAGACCTCCGATCTTTTGCAACTCCCCTAAATTTCCGTGCATTTCTCCCTTTTCACAGTCCAAACTCCCCCTGAATAAGTTTTGGCTGGATCTGGGGTTTAGTGTCATATGATAAGGGGTTCAATGCCGTTGGGAGTCTCCGTTTCCCTCCCGCCAGAGAAAGCCAGCCAGGTTCTTCAGCACCCGCGCTCTCTATGCGCGAGTTTCTGTACCTCAGCTTTTTGCAGCTCCTCTGGGTCTCCGTGAGCCCTTCTCTTTCCTTCTAGTTGTAGAACTTCCACTCAGCCAGCTTTCCTGTGGTTCTGGATGATGTCCGTTCTGTCTTTTAGTTGTAGTTTTGAAATTGTTGTGCGAGGCAGGTGTAGGTGTTTACCTATGCCGCCATCTTGGATTCCCCTCAGCTTCTGGAGTGTTTTTTGTCAAGGATATGTTTCCATTGATTTATAGAGAGAGTGGAAGGGAATGGGATAAACAGAGAGAGAAACATTGATGTGAGAGAGACACATTGTTTGGTTGCTTCTCATATGTCCCTGTCGGAAAGGGGATCAAGCCTGAAAACCAACGTATGTGCTCTTGACCGGAATCGAACCTGGAACTCTTTAGTCCTAAGGCCAACACTCCATCCACTGAGCAAAATTGGCTAGGGCTCCTTCTTTTGTTGCTTCTTTCTCTTTTTCCCTATTTGACTTTTCATTTCCTGCTATTATTTATGTACTAGAGGCCCAGTACATGAAATTCGTGCATTCAAATTTTTAAAAAAAGAACGTAAGTGCAAGGATTTTGTACCGTTAAATGTTGATTTTACAGCAATTTGTGTGTTGTTTAGATCATGGTAGGTTTTTATTTAACACTAGAGGCCCAGAGCACAAAATGTGTGCACGGGTGTGGTCCCTTGGCCTGGCCAGCAATGGAAGCACTAGTGTCACGTGGAAGGGCAGGTCCTAGCTGACCTCTAGGCCCTCATGCACCCTCCTCCGCCTGAGTCACGGTACCCCAGTCCCCACACGGAGATGCGGTGTGTGTGGCCGGATGCTGCAGGCCAGGGCGCAGCGTGGGTCTCTGGGCTGCCCAGCGGCGCCACATGGAAGCCGGGTGGGCAGTGCACTCTCTCCTGGCCGGCCTCGCACACCGGCTCCTGTGCGAACCCACGGGAGCCCTCTGGTTTCGGCGGCTGCGGCCCGGCTAACCTGGAAAAGGCCACATGGGTGCGGCGTGGGCTCCTCACTGGCGCCTCAGTGCAGGGGCTTCCCCGGCCCGTGACCCTGGTATCCCAGGGGAGGGTAGCGGGACTGAGAGTGAGCTTGGCAGACACCCCACATGGTCAGTCACACCTCCACCCTCGTTACCATTGCCCCCAGGAAGCTGCGAGAGGTTGCAGCCCTCGGCCGGGGTGCTGTGGGAGGTTGGTTGCTTCCACCCACCCTCAGCTCCCCATCCCAGTCTGGGGCCTGGCCCTGATTGGGCGATCAAGGCCTGCTGGTCGCTGGTTCGCCGTCTGTGGGGCGATGGATTGGGGCAAGCAGGCTCCCACTGGTAGCCGCCTTTGCCTGGTGCCACCCACTCACCTGCTGCACTATCCTGCCCCAGTCCCACTCTTGTTGCAGCCGACAGCGCCTCCATTGTTTGCTGCCAACATGTGTCGCCCCCTGGTGGTTAGTGCATGTCATAGCAAGCAGCTGAACTTCTGGTTAGACAGTTTGCATATTAGGCTTTTATTATAGGATTTGCTTAATGAATAAATTGATAATTCAAAGGAAAATAGCTCATCATATAACATGCCATTCACATGTGCTTATTTGACTTGTTAAAGGTGTATTTTTCATTTTCTTAGATTTTGATCTTGGCGCCTACAAGAGAAATTGCTGTACAGATACATTCCGTTATCACGGCTATTGGAATAAAAATGGAAGGCTTGGAGTGTCATGTCTTTATTGGAGGGACTCCTTTACCTCAAGACAAAACCAGACTTAAAAAGTGTCATATTGCCGTGGGATCTCCTGGTAAGTATCAATGTCTGTTTGTAACTGGAGCTTTTAGGAACTGAACATTCCTTTAAAAAATATGTTTTTATTGATTTTTAGAGAGTGAAAGGGAGAGGGATAGAGAGATAGAAACATTGATGAGAGAGAAGCATCATTGATGGACTGCTTCCTGCACACCCTCTACTGGGGATGTGTCCTGACTGGGGATCGAACCAGTGACTTCTTGATTCATGGGTCATTGTTCAACCATCGAGCCACACTGCCTGGGCTGAACACTTTTAATCTATATATAAATGCCTAAGTGACCGTCCAGCCTGTCGGTCACTGCATAAGCATCCAATATCTATACACACCCAAGTCTCCTAGGTGTGTAAAAACATTGGATGCTTACATTACTGGTGTATGATGCACACTGACCACCAGGGGGCAGACGCTCAATGCACAGGCATAGAAACATGGAACAGACTGATGAATCTCAGAGAGAAAAGGTGAGAGGGGAGGATGGAAAGAGATTAACCAAAGATCTTATATGCATACTAGAGGCCCAGTGCATGGATTTGTGCACTGGTGGGGTCCCTCGGCCTGGTCTGCAAGGATTGGGCCAATATCAGCAGTCCAATATCCTCCGGGGTGCCCCAGATTGCATGAGGGCATAGGCCAGGCTGAGGGACCCCACCAGTGCACTAATTGGTATAACAATATTGCGCCCTAGTTGGTTTGGCTCAGTAGATAGAGCATCAGCCTGTGGGCTGAGGAGTTCCAGGTTCTGGTCAGAGGCACATGCTCAGGTTGCGGGCTAGATTCCTAGTGGGGTGCATGCAGGAGGCAGCTGATCAGTGATTCCCTCTCATCATTGATGATTCTATCTCTCCCTCTCCTTCCTATCTGAAATCAACAAAAATATATTTTAAAAAAACCAGTAATATTACAGTCTTTGATAATTGTGACAATTGCATCAGTGAAGTGGAGACACATGACTGGATTACCAGCAGAACTTATGAACTCTATTCCTAAGGCTGTTTAAGAACACGTATAGGGTAGGCTTCTGAGAAACAGGCATGAGATGACTTTCAGGAAGCGTTTCTAAGCCATGGATTGGGTTATTCTTTGCTTTAATCATTCAGTCATGAACCACTCAGAATTACAGTCTGGCATTCAGTTCCTTAGCCATTCAAGTTTTTGAAGGGAATAGTGTATTTTCCATACTTATTGCTAATGAAATGTGAGGAGTGATAATGGAGTTAGGCAAGATCAGAAGTCAGAATTTCTGATTGTGGTTTAGTGCATAAATGAAGATTGCGTCAGGATAGTCAGCAATACAACCTCTAAGTAGAGTGGCATTGGCTGAGACTTGCACAAATTTGTTTCATCATATTTCTTCCTTTTTTAATTTAGGCAGAATTAAACAACTGATAGAACTGGACTACTTGAACCCAGGCAGTGTGCGTCTCTTTATTCTGGATGAAGCGGATAAGCTTCTAGAAGAAGGCAGCTTCCAGGAACAAATAAAGTAAGAAATACAGCTAACTGGACTGTTAAAATGGTGCCCCCCCGCCCCCCACGGTGCTGTCTTGAGCTTTTCCAGGTGGTGATTGCTGCCTGCATCGTTTCCATGGCGTGTGTGCTTCTGTTTTGCAGTTGGATTTATTCTTCCTTGCCTGCCAGTAAACAGATGGTCGCAGTATCGGCTACTTACCCCGAATTTTTGGCTAATGCTTTGGCAAAGTACATGAGAGATCCCACTTTTGTGAGACTCAATTCCAATGACCCGAGTCTCCTAGGTGGGTATAGATATTGGATGCTTACTTCACTGGTGTGTGATACTCTGGAAGTTTTCTTTGTGCCTAGTTGCCTCTTGCTTTTATATATATGCTCTTATGGGATTGCAGCTAACCGTGTTTTAACAGAGGACTTCTGACTTTTTCATAGGTTTGAAGCAGTATTACAAAGTTGTCAATTTGTACCCGATGGCCCATAAGATTTTTGAAGAAAAGGCTCAGCATTTACAGGAACTGTTCAGCAGAATTCCGTTTAATCAGGCCTTAATCTTTTCTAATTTACACAGCAGGTAATTACCTTACAGGGTCATCTGGGGGAACTTGTGAAATAAAGAATAGGCGTGGGCAGCGCCTGTAAAATGATCACCCTCTTGTTTTTCACAGAGCACAGCATTTGGCTGATATCCTCTCTGCTAAAGGCTTTCCTGCAGAGTGCATTTCAGGTGAGTTCATCTTACTTCAGGCCTTGTCTACCCTGACTCTCACTCAGGTCACGAGGCAAAAACACCACTTCCTGAGTTGTTTTGTCAGTGTGAGGTTACGTTGAATCTTCAGAGTAAAGGAAATTCCAGGTTCATTTTTCATTGGGTTTTTTAAAATATATATTTTTATTGATTTCAGAGAGGAAGGGAGAGGGAGAGAGAAAATATCAGTATATTCTTTTAAGGAGTAATTTGGCATATAATAAAAGAATTAGAAAACTGAATTTATATTCACACACAGTTTGCTTTTGTCATCTTAAGAGAAAAAATATTTTACTTCTTGACAATCATTGTTAAAATGTTAAGAATTGCCAATTGAACTGTTTTATGGTCTTGTGGTAGGCAAAAGCGATTCATTTTGACACAAAGCTAAATTATTACTGCTGACTTAGTAGGAATAAAAGCTTTCAAGGAATGTTTGATCAGTGAGAGCCATATTAGAGTTTTTGTTTTTTTTATATATTTTTATTGATTTCAGAGAGGAAGGGAGAGGGGGAGAAAGAAAAAAAATTGACAGAATCCATGGATTGGCTGTCTCCTGCACGCTCCCTACTTGGAATTGAGCCCGAAACTGGCCAGAATTGAATCCGGGAACCTTTAGTCCACAGGCCGACACTCTACCTACTGAACCAAACTGGCTAGGCTTAGAGTTTTTATTGATTTCAGAGCTAGGGAGAGAGAGAGATCAATGATGAGCACGAATATTCGATTGGCCACCTCTTGCAGGGCTAACACTGGGGATCGAGCATGACCTGGTTCCTAGGTTGATGCTCAACCACTGACCCATGCCAGCCGGGCCTTTTAAGAATGGTGATTGGTATCTCAGCTTAGTCTTTAACCTGTTAGCTTATTTAGTCCTGGTATATCATGTGATACTGGGGAGACTCTTTTCTGATGGACTAGTATTTTGACTATAGATCACACTTCAACACCAAGTTATAAATAGCCAATTAAAACAATTTTATTTTCCTAAGAATTGTTATACTTCACATGTGACTTTGCAGATACAATATTGTATCTGCAGGCATACCTTAATCACCATTTAAAATTGATGTTTAAAGTTTCAAGTGGATTGCCTAACTGTACTTTATTAGATGCTGCCTGGATTTGCATTAACTTTGCTTGGTATATATAGTTTTAAATTATCAAGACCGGGAGTTAGGAGTCCTGCTTTCCGTGGATTTGATCGTTGTGTGTTTGGGTCTTTTTAGGCAGCATGAATCAGAACCAGCGTCTCGATGCTATGGCTAAACTGAAGCAGTTTCATTGCAGAGTCCTCATCTCCACAGACTTGGTAAATCTCCTCCTCAGTTTGGGTTATGAGTCCCTCTTATATGTTCTGTTACCACACGTACAGATTTCATATGTCATTTTATGTAGGTGTAGCTGACGAGCATGCCAGAAGATAGGCCTCTTTGCAGTGCTAGGGATTTGCTCTCTTAATAATGTCTTATATTTCCATCTTTGTTCTTGAAATTAGTCACAGAAATGAATTTCCTTTTCCTTTGCTCCTTCCTCCTAAATATCTTTCTGTTCTTCATTTGGCTCCTGGTTAGACTAGAATAAGGTGGGGCACATTGGTACCCATGCTGCAGGTATTGCAGACAAACAGTTGCTCTCTTTCTCGATTCAAGACTTCCCGTGGGATTGATGCTGAGAAGGTGAATCTGGTTGTGAATCTGGATGTGCCACTGGACTGGGAGACATACATGCATCGGATTGGCAGGGCTGGCCGTTTTGGTAAATAGAAAAGTTGGAGTGCTTTGTTAAGGGAGAAATCTGGAAGGTGACGGTGGACTTGGAGTGCCGTTGAGGTGAGAATGATTTACTACTTAACGTTCCTCTGTGCCTCAGGTACTTTGGGATTGGCAGTGACCTACTGTTGCCGGGGAGAAGAAGAAAATACAATGGTGAAAATTGCCCAGAAATGTAATATCAACCTTCTGCCTTTACCAGGTATGTTTTGTCTGTTTCATTTCGCTATCAAAACAATAGTGGTAATGATGAGACCTAATAAATACTTATGTATTTATTAGCGGCTGTTTATAAATTGTCCACACAGCCGCTAACACAGAATACTTATGTCATCCCGGGCATTGCTCAAGTACTTGACGTGTGCTAACTCATTTAATTCTCACCACCGTCCTAGGAGGTGTGCTGTTACTGTGTGTTTTGTAGATGAGGCATAAAGAGGTTAGGGAATTTGCCTAAGGTCTTCAGCTAATGAGGAGCAGCGAGAAAATCGCAAGCTATTGGCACGTGAAACATGTCTTAACTACATATTAGCTTCGTGTTTAGTTTGTAGCCTTGTAATTTGATTTTATTGTTTTGTAAAAGGGAATATTTTACCTCATATCGCTGTGAAGGCAGTTCTTGCCGTATTCTCTTTTGTCACCATGAGGAAGGAACAGCATCTTTGAAACACTGTTTTACAATTTTTGAAGTGTTTTCTTTTGATTTTAGTGAATCATTTATCAAACTGCTCTTTTCAAGTGGCATCATAGAAAGTGTGTGTTTGGAACTATTAATGATCTCTTGGAAACAAAAATCCTAAGAACTCTTATGTGGAAATATAGTTCATTTGTTGTGTTAGTTTATGCTTGTTAGCGTATATAATGGTATACATAGGTGTATATACACATTCATAAGGGTACACTTGTATAGTGTATTGCATGACCTACAATATGGGATATGTAGTTACTAGTGGCCCAGTACATGGATTCATGCACATGGAAAGGAAGTTAGAAATAATTTTAATATCACTTGTTGCCCTTTCTCTATAATAGAAGTGTCAGAGATGAAAGAAAATTAGTAAAATATATATGATAACCATATATAAATTGATTAATAAATGAACAACTTGATATAACAAGAAAGACATGATACAAAAACATGATATAAAAACATTGATAAAAAACCATGACTGATAGATTGATTAAACTTATTCTATCTCCCTGTATATCACATCAAGAGTAAAAACACTTCCAGAGTGTTTGACTAATTTCCCTTGTGATGAAGTATTTACAGCTTTAACTTCAATGTCACATGCTTGTTGAACTTGAAAGAAAGCAACATATAACTGACCATGTCCAAAAACAGGTTCAGATAGGAATATTCCTACTCTTGTCTAGATCGGTGCCAGCGAGAGCTTTATATGTATCTCGCATGTGCAAGTCAACATTTAAATTGCCGGCAGATGGACGGACGGACAGTCACTTAGCCTTTTATATATATAGATGGAATAATCATGACAATGAAAATTTTACCAATTTATGCTTAACTCCTCTAGTGATTTTTTTTTTTACAAAACTAGATTAGGCACAGGTCTGGGAGTTCTATGGAATCTAATAGCTCTGACTTTGTAATAAGTCATTTTGTGATTTTTTTATAGATTTCTTTAATTACTCTAGGCCAGCAATTTTCAACCTTTTCCATTTCATTGTACACATAAATTAATCATTAAAATTATGGGGCACACCAAAAATTATATTTTTTGCTGATCTGACAAAAAATAGAACTAACTTTGATGAATTCATATTGGATGTCTGTTGCTATGTTGGCTGCTGTCATAGTTTTACTTGACAATCTAGGAAAAGTGGTCAGTGTGCCTGACCAAATGGTCAGGTATTGCATGTTTTAAAAATTCTTGCTGTACACGGGTTGGAAGTCACTGCTCTAGGCTTATGTCCTCACGTACAAAACTAAAGGCCTGGTGCACAAATTTGTGCATGAATTTGTGCATGGGTCGGGGTCCAGCCAGCCAACCAGCCTTGATGGGGACCTATCGGGTGGGGCCAGCCAGGGGGAGGGACTGTGGGTGGTTGGCTGACTGGCTCCACCCCCGATTGGGTTGTTGGGGGCCCGTTAGGGTTGGGGCTGACCCGGGGGGGAGGAGCTCTGGAAGGGTTCCAGGACGTGTCTGGCCATCTTGCTCAGTACCAATTGGTCAAACCCCAGCAGCAAGCTAACCTACCGGTCAGAGCGTCTGTCCCCTGGGTGGTCAGTGCATATCATAGTGAGTGGTTGAGCGGCCTTAGCATATCATTAGCATATTATGCTTTTATTGGTAGAAAGGATGACTTGGCACTTAGCATATTAGGCTTTTACTATGAAACCATTCAGAGAATGCTGGTTTAGAGCATTTGGAGAATGTTAATATGTTTCTCCTTTTTTATAGATCCCATTCCTGCTGGTCTGATGGAAGAATGTTTGGATTGGGATGTGGAGGTTAAAGCTGCTGTGCATACAAATGGCTTAGCAAGCGCACCCAGCCAGCCCCTAAGAAAGCACTTGCAGAAAATAGAGAGAACCCCTCAAACTCAGAAAGCTCATGGTAACCACCTGGCTTCTTGTAGAAACACTTCCGTATCTACACTGTCAGTCAAATCCAAAAACACCTCCAAACCGAAGCTTCCTGTGAAAAGCCACTCCGAGTGTGGAATCCTTGAAAAAGCGGAATCACCAAAAGCGCCGGGCCGTGTCGTGCAGCTGGAGGGACAGGAGCAGCATTCTGCTGAGACCCCTGCAGAGAGCTCCACCAGCGAGCCCCCGGCCAAAGAGGACCCCGCCGTGTCACTGCCCCAGATTCCCTGTCTGTCTTCCTTTAAAACCCACCCGCCGTGCGCGCTGACGTTCGCAGAGCTGTTGGAGGACTATGAGCACTACATTAAGGAGGGGCTGGAGAAGCCTGTGGAAATCATCAGGCACTACACGGGCCCGGGGGAGCGGGCTGGGAGCCCTCACAATGGATTTGTGAGGAACGGGGTTCCTGAAGAGAGAATGCGGGTCTTGGCAAGCAGTAGTCAGTCTGGAGACTCTGAGAGCGACAGCGATTCTTACAGCTCAAGGACTTCTTCCCAGAGCAAAGGGAATAAGTCATACGTGGAAGGCTCTTCTGACATTCAGCTGAAGGACTTGGCGTCGACCCCTGTGGCTGACCATACGTATTTGGAACAACCTCTGAATGGAAATGACACCCCGAATCTGGAAGAGTATCGGGAACCGCCTGAAACGCAGACCAAGGCCAGGCATAAGGAGGGGCCCAGCCAGAGGGCCAGGCAGAGCCGCAGGAACCCGCGCCGCTCCGCCTGCCGCCTGCAGCCAGAGCCCCAGGAAGATGAGTGGTCTGACCGCCAGCGGGACGCCCAGGCGGGCTTTTCGGGGACCTACCAGGACTACGAGGAGTACTGGAGAGCTTACTACCGGGCCTGGCACGAGTACTATTCTGCTTCTCAGTCCTACTACTGGAACGCCCAGCGGCACCCGGGCTGGATGGCGGCCTATCACATGAACACCGTTTACCTCCAGGAAATGATGCGCGGCAGCCAGTGAGGCCGGCCCCCGCGCACCGCCCTTTGGACAGCGTCCTCTGACCCAGTAGAGTGGCCTCTGTGGCCTGTTTGAGGCTTCGAGGCTCTGCTGGTACCTTTATTTTTCAGACGGACCTACTAGGTGTGTTATTTTAAGAAACTTCATGGGCCGAATTCTTGACATACTTTGGGACAAAGAGCTAAAAGGTCCCAGGGTGCCATTTTCTATACGCCATTCCAAAAGAAACATTTGAAAAGACTGCTCTATCACTGCTGACTTAAAATAAAAACAGTTGAGGTTTGAAAACGGTTAGTTCATGCTGCGGAGTTCTTTACAAAAAGGTAGGTACGTTCTTGTAGAAATCTGTACGTGGTGGGTCAGATACTCCCCTGTCTTAAGGCTTCGGAAGGAGTAAACGTGGCTTCCGACTTCCCCAGTGGTACTTGATTTGATGCTCTTTGCTGCCAGGAAACTTACATGTGACGTAAAAATACGAACTTAGCCGACCGTGTTGACATCTTGTTCATCTGTCGAATATCTTGTTTCTGAGGTCATGAACGCTGCCTACTTCGTCCCACTGCGCGCCACAGCTGAGCACAGCAGCGCTGTCTCCGCTCTGTTTCTCAGGAAGAGGAGCAGCTTTCATCTCGGTTAGTTTTGGGATCTTTTTATGCATCTGGTGAAAGCCACGTCCCAGAAAGGTCTCATCTGTAAGCCAGAATTGGATGTGTAATTGCAAGGGGTTCCCAGACCCTCTGAGTCCACAAGGAGCCGAGGTTAAGAACAGCCTCGCGCTGCTGGTGGCCGTGGGAAGTGTTTGGTGGAAGCTGGAACTCGTTCAGACTCTTCCTGTGTGTCCTTGTCTTGTGTATTCTAGCGCTCCCTCCAGTTTTTATCCAATACCAGGGTCTAATGGAAGTCATTTTTCTGTGATTTACACCTATAAACTATGATTTAGAAAAGTTATTCTTTCCTTCCTTCTCTGTGACAGTCCTGCCATGTACACATTTGGCTCCCGGGCTTCCGTGAGCTGTGTTTGTGGTGAGAGAATCCCTCTGGGGAGGGCTGTGTGTTTAGTTTTGGGAAGGATGCTCTCGGTTCCTGTGTACAGACGTGGCGAGGCAGCAGCGCCATTTTCCCTCGGGGCTGTGAGCACACATCCGAGGCCGTTGTCATTTACCGTCCCAGAGTTCTGTTTGACTGGATTCCTGTCGCTTGGGATGGCCGTGGTAAGGTTTGCTTATAGGTACCGGTATCGCCAAATTAGAGAGAGTGGATTAACACTAAATAGCAAATCCATAATTAGAACCAGTATGTCAGTAGAGACTAAATACTTATTTAAACACAAGCCTTTCATTGCTAAATAATTGAACATCCCTCTCTCCCTCTATCTTTCCCCCTCAATGCAGCCAAGTGTGCAGTTTGTCATTGCTAGGTGATTTTAAATAGGGCACTGCTGCATCTTAATTAGAAATGAGGTTACCCATTAGTCTCAGAATTAATTGGCTTCTCTTTTAAGGTTTGTCATATTTTGTTTTTCTTTTAGTAAATAGAAAACTAGAGGCGCAGTGCCTGTGCCTTCCCGCAGTTCGGGAGCCCTCGGGGTGTGTCCATCAGTCGGACATCCAGGAAGTGGGAGAGGCTCCTGCCACTGCTGCTGCGTTGCCAGCTGTGAGCCTGGCTGTGGGAGCGCACTGACCACCAGGGGGCAGCTCCTGCATGAGCATCTGTCCCCCTGGTGGTCAGTGACATCATAGCAACCAGTTGTTCAGCTGTTTGGACAACTTGCATATTAGCCTTTATTATATAGGATAAACTGGAGGTGAGCATATACATAACGTGAAAATTTTACTAATTGTCGCATTTTCCAATGGGTTTGCTGGCAGTTAGCAGTCTAGGTGCATGTCCTGTAATCTGTTTTAGGTGAATTCACTTGAGAATGCTTTGTGTAAAGAGCATTGTGCCACCTGCCTTTTTACCTTATACCAGTCATTTAAACATGTCACGGTCCAGAGTTCTCCTAAATAAATGAGGAAGCTGGAATAGAAGACTTGTGGGCCCCTTCCAGCTCTAAGTTCTAATTACCATATTACAGTAAGAGAAAATATTTTCTGGCTAGGGAAAAGAATTATTTTGTGACTAGACAGTCTTGATAAATGCAGGTAATGTGTGTGAATGGGTTAAATCTCTGACGACAGCTTTTCAAGTTGGGCTTAATCTAATCTAAATTAGGCTGGTGGTAATGTAGAGAAGTCTTTCGGAAACCTGCTTTGGGTAAGTTTGACTTAGAAATGGAATATAAATTATGATTTGGGGTAATTTAAAAGCAATATTAGCTAAAGTACTTAAGCAGTAAAATTTACTAACCTTTTAAAAACACATGGTTTAAAGGTAAGCTTCAACCTTCAAATACTAAAGATAATTAAAGAGGAGATAGGGTACTTGTGGATCAACTCATATGAGAAAAGGGAGTAGTTTGAAGTTTTAGGGTTTTTTCTTTCCCCTAAATGTAAATAAACCTGTTAATCTTAAAAAATAAAATTATATTTGTGATAGTCACAGCTGATACTGGAACTCTATCGCAAGGTGATTCTTTTTTTAAAGTATTTTTTTTTTTATATATTGATTTTTTTACAGATAAGAAGGGAGAGAGAGCTAGAAACATCAATGAGAAAGAAACATCAATCAGCTGCCTCCTGCACACCCCCCCAGTGGGGATGTGCCCACAACCAAGGCACATGCCCTTGACCGGAATTGAACCCGGGACTTCAGTCCGCAGGCTGACACTATCCTCTGAGCCAAACCGGCTTTGGCTATTGTTTTTTGGTTTTGTTTTAAGAGGAAGGGAGAGGGAGAGCTGGAGAAACATGAATTGGCTGTCTCTTGCACAATCCCTACTGGGGATTGAGCCTGCAACTTGGGCATGTACCTTGACTGGGAATTAAACTTGTAATCTTTTGGTGCCAGGTTAATGCTCCAATCGGCTGAGCCACACAATCAGAAGCACAGGTGATTCTCTTGTCTTAGCAGAGTGTTATTTGGTGCCTCTATGAACAAGTGTGTGTGTCCCAGTTAACCCTGCTTTTTAATGAAAAGAGCACATGTTGCTCGAAGTACATCTCGTTTCCAGTTCCTTTTTCTACAGATCATCACTGTAGTGACACCTAGTGGGTGATGAGGATATGAGCGTCTGTGATGGAAATGAATTTCACAGCCAACTTCTAGGGCCTTTCGGCATCATGCGTCTGCCCTAATGTTCCTTTTCTATTAGTTTTCTTCGGTTGGGATTTGGTTGTTGAGGGAAAATTAAAGGATTCCCATAGTTGTTGCCACGTCATGGTGACATGAAAATGCCTGTTGCTCTCACTACCTGAATCAGAATTATTAAGGTTACAGCAGATCTTCAAGATACCCAAGTCCCATGTTTAAGATGAGGAGGCAGACTGAGGCCAAGAGAAAAGTGACTACATGGAGTCATGTAAGTAAGTGATGGAACTTGAACTCGAGCTCTGTTACCTGGTTCCCAAGCTTTTAGCTGTACTCCATACAGCCCTTAAGTTTGAGCTTTTTTAGTTTGAGACCTTGGCTTAGATAGATCAGGGGTGGGGGACCTTTTCCCTGCTGAGGGCCATTGGATATTTATAACATCATCTGCGGGCTGTACAAAATTATCAGCGTAAAAATTAGCTGCTATATGTGGTTAAACATTTAATTAGCTCACCCCTAATGCCTTGGCAGGGCCAGACCAAATGATTTCACATGCCTTATACGGCCCATCTAACCCCTGACTTAGATGAAGGGGTCCATACTCAGTGTATTCTTAGACCCAGTAGTTTCTTCCAATAATACAGAGCTGGGCCTCTGAGCTGTTGACAAATGCGGTCAGATGCTTTTCCCGTTGGTGAACAGCCGTGACGGAAGATGCAGCAGGTGAGAACTGCCATGGGTGTCGGAGGAGGTGTTCGCGTTGAGGGAGGTTGGGGAGGGAAGACTGGACTAGGCTTTTAAGCACCTTTCTGAGATTCTGTGGCTTAAAATTGTCTCCCCCTAATGACAGCTGTCAGACGACATTCTAGCAGTTTCATGTGCTGTGACTTTTCTCGAGCAAGGTTAAAAGCATCCCTTTGTTTAGGTTACCTTTTTTTCTAGTGGATAGCAGGAGAATTGGTATTAAAATAAACAATCATTTGAGGGTTTGTGGCACATAGTTTAATCCAAATTGGATACAACTGGTACAGCAGTGGCACGTGACTCAATACTGTAAATGATACACGTTTTAACATATGCACTACAATTTCAAAAGAAGACAACAGGAAACTCAGGTGTTTTTTTTTTTTTTCGTTTTTTTTCCCATAGAAAGTTTTCACATGTTTATCTTCCTGCAGTTTTGTACAGTAGTTCTTCTTTGCCATTGTGATGTCGGTAAGCAAAGCCCATTTATTATACGAAAATAGAAAAGAACACACTCGATATTTTTCACAATAACATTAATGGGGGGAGTGG
>PVJN01029601.1:0-26298 GCA_004026805.1 Lasiurus borealis
AAGATGTCATTATTGACTACATAATTGAGAATATATTCAGGGAGGGAGGGAGAAGGGCGGAACAGAGGGAGAGAGGGAGGGAGGGTGGGAGATTTAGAACAATTGACTTCCTGAAAGTATTTATCTTAATCAGAGTGTGTCTCAGAGTGAAACAGATGAAGGCAGAAAAGAGTACAGTACATGAAGTAAAATGAACAAAGGGTTATTATGACTGCATAGGTTTTGAGAACAGTTACAATATCATATAAATAAATGGGCTGAAAGAATGTACTTTAGAATGAATTTCATAAAATGAGCTGTAAAGCATCTTACATTTCTGCCATTATAGACTTCTTCAGCATTTCCATTTAAGTTCTATATTAAGCTTTCAAATTATCATTTATACATCTGGCATAAATCAAAACTAAATAGTTTGTTAAAGGATTTTTGATTGGTGTTGCTATTCAAGCAAATGAGTTGGTTCATTTCTTATAACTTGCTTCTGGTGGATTAAATATAATATTATAATTCTGGTGTGAATGGAAGTGGGGATCTCAGCATGAAGAAGCTGAAGATATTGATATATCATTCAAAAAGTACTTTAATGTAGTAACTCAGGCTTAATAGTGCTAGAAATGTCTAATCACACTTAACAAATTTTCATCTCAACTAGGTACCGTTAACACCCCTAATAGCTTCAAGTTTAGAGAATATCTTTAACACATTGGCCTTCATAATAGAAAAAGAAAACGAAATAGTTTATCAACATCATTGCAATTCTGAATAATCCAACAAGGTACTGAAAGGAGAGGATAAGGTTGAAACTAGAAATTATTATTTGGGCAATTCTCAAGATCGTCAGAATTGTCTGATGGCAATGAAACAGCATGAAGTTTGAGTTTTTGAAAAATCATTCTGGTTAGTGGGTAAAAGTTGGATTGGATGGGAAGATGACAAAATATAGAGAGACTAATTAGGAAGTTGATACATTAAACCAGATGGGAGATAATAGAGACCTGGAGAGATAATCACAGCCTGAACTATGATGGGAACATATATAGAGAGAAAAGTGAATGGATTCAAGAAACATCCAGGAATTAGAAGGAACTGTGGGAATTAATTGGACATGTGGAATAAAGGGATAGAGTCAAGGGTAACTAACTGTAAAGTGTAAGTTCTGGGGATGTGGGAAGATTGTAGTGAAGTGACTGGGGCGGGCAATACAAGAGAGCAAAGTGGAAGAGGCTGGGATGTGCATCACAATGGAAGGTTCTGTTTCAGACATCCTGGTTTTGATCTGCTAATGAGACAGCTGTGTGGACATGTCAGGTCAGTTGATACAAATACAAGTTCAGGTGAGAGGTCTGGTATAAAGATTCAGGCATCAGACGTGGGAGTGAGTCCACTGACTCAGGTTCATGTTTAAAATGGAAAGAGAAATAGACTAACTGTTGAGAAGCCACCATTAGTTTCCTGTTTTTAACTATGTGAAAGGTTTACAATCTCATCTTTAATAGGAACTGATAATAGAGTATCACTCAATTTCTCCGGTTTCCCAGATTCTATTTATTTCAACAGATGAAATCACTATATAAAAAAATGTTTTTATTAAATCAACAGAATTAATTAGATCATATATATTTACTGGATCATTCATTAAATTCTAATAATTTACAGCTACAACCTATAATACAGTAGCATACACATTTTCTACAGTGTAAGGATTTTCAAAAAGACTTTTAACTACAATTTTCTATTGATATCTTATGCAAAGTAATTGCTTTTCAAAGGACAAAAAAACATATATGTCAAGTGCAACAGAAAAATCTTTAATTAATAACAGTATTTTTGTTTACTTTTAAATCAGTCTTCCACCTAATCCAAATTATATTTTTCATTCTTTTTCTGTATTCCAAAAGTGCTGTCCTCTTCAAGAGCAATCTTTCATTTCTAGCAAGAAACTCAGAAAGAGCCAAAGTATTTTAAATGTATCCATAAAATAAAACTCTCCAGTTCAAAAAGTTAATATTTGTAACTAAGTGTAATATTACTCATGAAATTTTTTAAAAATTTAAGGATGCTATTTACAAAAATAGGATTGCAATGAATTTAACAGCATTCAAATAATTACAATTATTTTAACATCTCAATTATTTGTCATGAACATAATAGGGTTTTAAGCATCTTTGGTTGTGTAGTACAATTTTATTAGGTATATACTCATGTTATCAAAATAACTTAGCTAATAATTTTGAAAAAAGCATAATGTATGTTGAAATTGGTCCAAACAAAACATTTGCAGAATGGAATGAGTCCAATTTCTTTAGCGTTCTTATCAGATGGGTTCCATTTTGATGAAATGATACTGTGTCATGAATGAGTCCATTGAAAATGAATTTCAAAAAAACACTACTGTGTTCTGTGAACACATTAGAACTATGTACCTGTGCAAAAATTGCTTACAAATAAGCACAAAACTTTTTTTAAATGCCACCAAATTATTTTCTAATTGGTTTAATTTCTAGTGAAGACAAACTCAGCTCTAACATAGGAATCATATATGTTCAAAAGATATAGTAATTAATATTAATTAATTAAATCACTAAATGCATTACATTGCATGCTTATTGGTTATCAAAATGGTATCTAAATGTAGAAAGTAGGGACAATTTAAATGAGAAGTCAAATGATGGTTTACATTCCTATAATACTTAGAATTTCAACCTTTGATTCTGAGTTGAAGCAACTTTCCACTAAACACGAATTTGGTTTTAAGAATAATTAGCTGAGTATTAAGAACTTCCCCCATCTTTTTCCAAAATACTAATTATATGGCAAATTTCAATTTACTTACTTGACGTCATACAATTAGGTGGCAACATTTACCTGTAGCATTTCCTAGTGGATTTAATCTATAGGAAGATTCATTAAAACAGACACACACACAAAATACCATAAAGGAGAACCTGTGGCTCCCTAGGGAAATTGGTGTTCGGTCATCTCTTCATAAAATGAGGGGAGAGCAGTTAATTACATCATCCCCAACCTACTCCCCAATGTGATTTGAAAGTCAACATATTGAGCCACTACCTTTTAGCAATGCTGGTAATGCCAGTTCCTTGTTTGG
The DNA here is from genome assembly GCA_004026805.1 of Lasiurus borealis. Classification (NCBI taxonomy): domain Eukaryota; kingdom Metazoa; phylum Chordata; class Mammalia; order Chiroptera; family Vespertilionidae; genus Lasiurus; species Lasiurus borealis. The sequence goes on from PVJN01029601.1 coordinate 3,107, forward strand.
GTTTCCTTCACTCTCGGAAACCCTCAAAAGCATTTCCGTAATTCTACCTTCCGGCCATACAACTATAGTAAAATATTTTGTTGTCCTATCTCCCAGTAGGTATGTTTTCACCTCGGCTCTGCCAATGAGATTTCCGTTAATGACACCGAAGAGCATCCATTCAGGTGCTCTTTTTCTTCCTAAAAAAGAAATCAGGATGCACCCGGGCACCATCCCCAGCCAGATTCATAGCTCTGGTCAGAATTCATCCATACATTTCACACCACAGCTTCTTTATACATTGGTTGCCTCTGTGAAAGAGCCATTGGGGCCATATTTCCTTTTTACTTCCAGGTTCTTTTTAGCCTTGAACGACACGAACACTTCTGAGTGAATGGTGTCCAACCTGGGCTCACAGCGGAAGGCGGAGAGGAAAGCCTTTCTGTAGTTGCTGTTCATCCAGCCGTAGAAAAGGGGGTTGGCAAAGGTGGAGCACATGGCAATGATGTGGAGCACGGTGAAGATGAGCTTATACTCCCTCAAGTTAAGGACTTGGTTGTCAATGTCCACAGCGAGTTGGAAGGCATGGAGAGGCAACCAGCTGACCGCGAACACCACCACCACGCACACCAGCATTTTGGTGGTCTTTTGCCTTCGCTGATGGTAATGATCATTCGCAGCTCCAGGGCTGACATGGTTCTTAAGTTTACTCCAGATGCGCGTGTAGGAAAAAGAAATGATGCTCAGAGGCAAAACATACAGTATCAGTAAGGAGGAAAGACTGTAAACAGTGCCATACACACTCTTCTCACCAGGCCACTTCTCGGTACAGGCCACAATGGAAAAGTCAGGGATAATCTCAATCAGTGAATACTCACGGAAGATGGCCAGGGGGCTTGCTAGCAGGGCGCTGATGCCCCAGGCCAAGCCAATAATCAAGAAGCTGATTCGCTTGGAGATCTTGCTCTCCAAGTGATAGACGATGCAACGATGCCGGTTCAGGGCAATTACTGTCAAGGTGATGGTGGACACTTGTACTGCCAGGCCCTGGGCATAGGGCACCAGGTGGCACAGGACAGGACCCATTTTCCACTCTCCCATTAAGGTGTAGGTAAGAGTGAATGGCAAGCATAGAGTGTTCACCAGAAGGTCTGCCACAGCCAGGTTGGCAATGAAAAAGTTGGTTACTGTATGCATGCTCTTGAATTTGATCACTACGTGGATCACCAAGGAGTTGCCAATCACCCCAAGCAAGATGATGGAGCAATAAGCCAATATGAGGACAACCTGCACTTCAATCAGCGTGGTACTGTCTCTAAGCTCTGGCTTAGGGTCAGGGGCCTGCTCACCTCTAGGAGTCGTTTGCCCTGGACCATACTGCTCCACCTTCATTTCTTCTACTGTCCGGTTCTCATCAGCCTCTGCACCTATTGGGCCCATTTTCAGGAATAAGAGTCTATAATTAAAAACAAAAAAAGAACAAATATGAAGCAAGGGTGAGAAAAAGGAATATGACAAAAGGAATGGTTTCATTTTGGTGGGGGCTCAGAATGCCTGTCCTCTGATATCTCAAATTGCACATAGTCGAATATTTTAATAAAACAGGCCCTTGAATGTATCTATTATTTGTCTAAATCTAAATATGGATGAATTAAATCAGGTCTTTAAATGTATGTTATAATGATAAAATGTAATAACTCTTTTATCATTATTAATAAATGTAATTTCTATGTGAATGCCACTAAACTGATTAAATCCATCTTATGAGATGAATACTAGAAACTTTATCAACTAATTTTACAACTTCTATTAATTCATCAAATTAATTTTAAATTAGAAAAATAAAGTGTCCTTCAATATCTTCTAAATTTATAAATATAGCAACAAACTACACAGAAAAGAAACAAATTTTGAAACCTTTGGCCTAGTGCCTGAACTTTGGGAGTATAAAATATTTAGGGTAAAGTAAGCAGATTCTCTTTCTTAGCCATCGTTCCTAATGTAAGGGTTAGCATTAAAAATAGGTAACCTGTTCAAAGTAGTTGGATTTTTTTTTTTCATGTTCTAAAATAAACATTTTACCTGACAAATAGCAGAATCTTACATAGGAATTATTTAAAAACTATGTCTAAATCTGAACTACATCTCTCTCTAACCCCTAATATTAAGGTTTTCACACTTTGCCTCCCCAGTGGCAGCCCTAAATCCAATGCTTTTTCTTCTGCATGGCCAACTTCAGTCATTGCACTAAGCCAAGTGAACTTCAAAAGCAGGTTACCATTCCAGGCTTCTTCATCTCCTTTAACCCCATTTAAGAAATGATCTCAGGCTGATCTCTCACATATCTTTCCCAAGGGTCCTCTGATCATTGCTACCACATTAGTTTTGCCCTTGCTCTCTTACCATAATTATTGTAATAGTCTTCTTTCTTATCTCCTTCTTCTCCTTCTTCCTCCTTCCCTCCCTCCTTCCTTCCTTCATTCATTCACTTAACAAATATAATTGAGCATATTCTACATTCCAAGCATAGCTCCATCCTTGTACTGAGCAAGCATTTAAAAACTTACGTCAGGAATAAGAATTTGTGTTGGGGGAAAAGACAGCAGAATAGAATCTCTATTCTAGGCTCTGACATTTTACTGGATAGTAAAATGGGGTTTCTGAAATTCAAATGTGATATTATTTCCCTTATGCCCTCAGATTTCTTAAAACAATATGTTGGTTTTTAATAATAGTTCCTCTTTCAAGTCAATAAAAACATTCAGATCCCAAGATCATAGCAGTGGTACCTGTTGAATATATTCATAATGAAAAAAAGGCCTCCACCATTAATTTAGAACTTCATTTAAATGAATTTGTTTTGTATTCATCATAACAGCATCTACCTACATTGGTGAGTCATGTTTATTCATCTCTCAGTGCCCCAGCCCCATTTCCCACCCTTCCTCTGGAGGCCTGATATTATAGGCTATACTTTCAGGCTCATGATTCATCAGAATGAAATGGCCAATGGGAAGTCCTGGCAGGTAATTAGAGAGCATGGGGAAGGCAGAAGCCACTGTATTCTTCTCCCTCCCTCTCTTCTGACCAGAACCTCGCAACCCATCCATGGCTTTGGTTGGCGCAGATCTGACCCATAGTGATCCTGTTCCAGTGGATGGCCCTGGTCCCTGAGGTTCAGTCACACTGCCTCCTCCCCATGTCCCTCTGCCTGGAAGTAGCAATGACTCCTTGCTCTTGCTAATCCCTGGGCAGCCTCAACATCCTGTTTGGCTCTCATTATTTATGTAACCAATTTGCTGCATGTAATTCCTTCTCTTTTACTTCTTGAATAGCTTCTGTTTCGCTGGATCTGCTGCTTTCATGGATGTGCTCTCCCACTAAAGGTTCTGCACCACAGGTTGATGAAGAAAATCCCAATGCCATTGTATGACATTCAAAGCTTTCCTTGGACTCATCCCTGCCTACCCCTCTGGCTTCATCTCTCCTGACATCTCATACATACGTGTGCTTCTGTTGCACTAAACTACTCCGGTTCCAGCAGCACATCAGCCTTTCTCTTGTCTCTCTCTGCCCTCCCTGCCCCGAAGTGGGAAGCCTCTCACTTCCCCCAACAACCTGTGCTCACTTCTAACCCCAAAGCTCAACGTGTCACATTGAAATTGTTTCCCTTCCACCGGCCCATACAGCAATCTCTGTGAAACCATCTCTGTGAAACAGAAACGGAATCATTCCCACGCGCCCCCCCCCCCCCCCCCCCCCCCCCCCCCGCCCTTGTTTAAATCTTAGCACACCATCCAGCATTAAAGGTGCTCAATACTTTGGCAAAGCAAATATGAAGCTAAAGGAAAACATAATCTTGCTGAATAATTGAGAGCAGCAAAACACCAAGTAATTTTGATCCTTTCTTTTACTGACTGTAATTGCCTGTACAGAACTCCTTGTTCTGATATGCCATCCTTGTAATTATTTCCCTATTCGTGGTCAGTAACAACTTCTACAAGAAAGTTGTCCCACGATGCCAAGATCCCTCTTAAACCAATCCCTGATTAGAACATTTAAAATATTGGCAGTCAGTATACTCAGAAGGAAACTTTCTATCTCAAGGGCTTAACACACACACACCACCATGCAAACACACACACACACACACACACGCCATAATGCAGAGAGAGATTTCCATGTACTCACACATTTGCTTTACTAATATATTCAAGTTCCCTTTGTATCAATTTTAAATAGACTGCTCCAACAAGCACAGGTCCCCATTTGCATTTGCCTCCCCTCTTTAGTAATTAGGGAAAAGAGAAACTCACCAGCCAAATCTTGGCGTGTACATTTGATAGGCTGGGCCATTTCTCTTAGACTAACAGAAACTTTACAGACTTGATTAGTCAGTCCTGACAATTCATTAACAGAGCTAACAAGACTCCAAAGGTCTGAGTTAGAGGTTTGCAGCAAACTAAATCGAGACTGAGCCTGAGATAGAAAGATATTAGGAGCATATTTTATTTATTAAGCTCTTTTCCTTTAGAGTCCCCTTTTCTTTATTTCAAAGCCCCTTTAGTTAAAGCTTCTCTGCAGAAACCGTTAATGACCTACAAGCTATTAGCATGTGGGTGCTGGGCTTCGGCCAGGTCAGTGACCATCTGGGAATGTATTACTTCATGAATGCACTTCCGAAAAAGCGCAAGAGGAAAGTGAGAGAGAGAGCTGCCAGGTTAAAAACTCAGGAGCACAAAAATTATGAGAACTAGACAAGGGAAAACCCTTTCCTTGAAATAACACCATTCTCATCGTTCAAGACACTTAAGGAAAACTGAATATTTACCTTAAAGTGACTCTAGAAATTCCGTGATAGTGATATTTCTTTATAAAACAGGAAAATGGCTGCAGATCCCTACCCACCCTCCTTCAGAGATTCAAAGAACTTTATCTCAGTGAGAAACCATTCTGTGCTTTAACTATAAATTTGAAGTTGTGGAACAATGGTGTGCTTATTGTCACCGGTTGGCCTTGATAAAACTTAAAATCTTATCAATCACAAAACCTTCCAGGATTTTTTCCCAAAGGAAGAGCCCCAAAAATCATGCCAAGTGCCTTATACTTACTTGTCTCAGGAGAGAGGAGTGGAGATTTAAGAATGCTACATAGAAGGCATGGCTGTTTGCCTAAGAAGCAAAAAGTTGAAAACATTTGCTAAAGAGCTTCAATGTCTCTCTTCCAACTGAGCTTGTGGCTTTTCTTGGAAAACGGCATTGTCTGTTTCATGTCATTAACGTTAAATAATGTGTTCCTCTTGCAAAAAAAAAAAAAAAGTCTTAAGGCTTTTACTTTTGTTTCCTTCTTCTCCATCCACCACATGCTCTTACCAGTGGGTGAAGCCGACGTGGAAAAGCAATGAAACCTTAGATAAATGTGTTTGTCCTTGAACAGCTTGGGAGAATCCAATGCGGACACCACCACACCCCCCTCCCTCCCCTTTAGGCAGGGTTTCATTTTAAAAAGAAGAGGCAAGAACAATAACAACTTGCTATTCTGGAAGGAAGCGTCAAGGAAATGGCCAAGCACCTTCGGAAGACAGGAATTGGGGATGGTATCACCTCTGATCTAAATGAGGGGCAAAAGTTCCTACATCACGAGGCCCTCCCACACACCCCCTTCAGAACACCTGAGCGCCTCTTCGTGGGATTTTCCTTCCCAGAAGGTGCATCAAAACTGGGACTTACACTTACCCACCTGGCCTTCGAGTTTCTTTCTGCTTAGAAGCACAAGCGAGAGGTGTGAACAGAAGGCACTGGCACGTCCCCCGAAGGCAAGTCCAGTTCTGTCTGTCCTGACCTTGCAGGGCAGGTGCCCCTCAGTCCAGGTCGCCGGGAGGCTGGCTCCTTCCCGGGTGTGTGTGTGTGTGTGTGTGTGTGTGTGTGTGTGTGTGTGTAGCACGGAGGTCTGCAACCAAGAATGCCCTGGGCCCAGCCGTGGGGTGAGCGGTGAGGCGAGAAGGCTGCGGAGGAAGGGGTGGTGGGGAGGTGGAGAGGCGGTGAGCCCCTCCCGCGAAGAAAAAGACACAGGTGCGGGAGGTGGGAGCGAGGGTCCGGCAGGGGAGAGGCGTGGATGGGAAGTATCCGAGGTGAGGGAGCAGGCGACAGTGACCACCGTCTCTCCGCCCATGCCGCCTCCGGGGCTTGGAAGCGCTCCCTGGCAGGGCCCTGCCCAGCGCGGCGCCTCCCGGGTCCGTCTGCACCACCACCTGCAACTGCTACTCGCTCTCCCCTGGGCGGCTCTCAAGTTTGATACTCTTCGTGTGTAGCATCGCCACCGCCTTTCCCTTCCACGAACCCCTCGCCTTGCTCTCTCGGCTGGCTCCTCAGTTCCGGGAAGGCTGGACGCCCACCGTGAGACGCGGGTCGGGATCCGCCAAATCCGCGTGGGAAAGGAGAGAGTCCGGGGCGCGGGCGGGAGGCCAGCTCCAGCTGCGGGAGAGCGGCTGCGGCGCGCGCGGCGGGCAGAGCTCCAGCTGCGGGAGGCGGGCGTGGGAGGCAGAAGTTGCTTCCTTTCTCTCGCTCGCTCGTAGGAGCAGCGGTGCAGCGCTGTTCCCGCGCAGACAGGGCGAAGCGCCGCGCAATTGCGCGGGGGTCCGTCCGCCTGGGCGCTCAGCTCCGGGGCTGGACCGCCAGGGCCGGGTTGCAACAACTCTAAATGCGCGGTCGCGGAGGTGAAGCGAGTTCAGATCCTTGTAGCCCAAAGATCAGCGATGGCCTTTAACAGGTGTCTGCTGACCAGTCAAGTTGGGTAGCGCGGCTTCTGACTCCAAAGCAGCAGCGGGCGGGCGCGGCGTGCGCTCTGGCTCCAGGCAGAGCTGGAAGAGGAATTGGAAAACAATGGGTCACCAATAAAACCAAAAGGCGCTTTATCCAGTTAGCTGACCTCCAGATCCTTCGCTCTGGGGTCATTTCCCAAGCCATTACCGCCTCGAGGAGTTCCAGGCTCCTCGTGGCGAAGCCCAGTGCTAACGCCTGCAGCCTGTTAGTGCGATTGGAGGAAAACTGGATCCTGGCGCCAGTCCACAGAGCTATGGGGTCTGAGTCTTCGGTATTCCTCCTCCAAACTCTTTATTCAGAGCCACTCCTTCTGGAAGTTTACAGCCAATCTCTCTTTCCTATGTTCATTTTCAGAGGGGACAGCAGACCCTATCCAGTTAGGAAAACCAAAACCTGAAACTGGAAACCAACTTATTTCTTAAAAATAAAAATAAATATAAATATAAATAAATAAAAAAATCAATGTTATATATAACATTGATTTTTTACAGAGAAGAAGGAAGAGAAATAAAGAGTTAGAAATGTCTATGAGGGAGGAACATCCATCAGCTGCCTCCTGCACACCTCCCACTGGGGATTTGCCCGCAACCAAGGTACATGCCCTTGACTGGAATCGAATCTGGGACCCTTCAGTTTGCAGGCCGACTCTATCCACTGAGCCAAATTGGTTTGGGCACCAACTTATTTCTTAACTCTCCCCTGTTGGGGTTTTACCCGTGTTACTTTCCTTCTATGTATCAGTCTCTTCGTTTCTGAAATGAGAACAATCTACACTGGTTCAATTGGAATTTCTCCTGAAGTATTTTTTAAAAAAAGTGGGGGAGTGGGGATGATTACACTACTAAAAAAATACTCTCTCCAAATTATCAGTTAAGGCCTAACCTCAAGAGGATTGAATTTTCAATCCCATGCCCGTTTACCCTCCCTAATAATGGTGCATTGGTAAGGCATCTCTACCCAGCCTGTTCTGAAAAGGCTCTTAATGTAGAAATGCACCCATAGCAGCATAGAAATTACTTCTAAAATGCAGCAGCTTGGGCTTTTCAATTACCAAAAGACACAAGTAAACAGAACAGGATATATCCAAGATGCTCTTCACAGCTCCACTTAGAATGCTTTTGTAGATTTTTTTTTTTTTTTACTTTGCATAAACATTCCCTGCTCAGACAGGTGTTTTATGCAACAGGTTCCATGCTTCTTAGTATCTTTGCACCAGCGAAGAAAGAACTGTGTACTAAGGAGTGCAATGATGGAAAGTGGAAGTGGCTTAAACAACAACCACAAAACCGAATACAGTACACAGAAGAGCAGATGATTACTGGCCTTTGTAGTAATTGCTTTGCAGGAATCACCTGATTTTTTCACTGACATTGATTGCACAAAAACATTTTTGCCTCCTTTAAAAGCATCTTAGCAATCATACACAGTTATTTGCTCACTTCCTTATCGACATATGTGTGGCTTAGATGATTCACATATTTCCACAGACATCTAGTCAGCAGCCCTAATAAGAGTAAGTGGCCTTTTTGATTAATGTCTTCCAAAAAACAGAATTGAATGAGTAACCAAACCTGTTGAAATTAAAGTTGCTTTATTGTGTGTCATATTATCATGGTTAGTTTTAACTATAAACTCATGACATTTTTTGTGTATATATTCTAATGTGCATATACTGTGTGCTATGGTAACAATGAACCACTTTGAAGAGCATGCATAAAGCCAATTGAAACATTGATAGAGAAGTTTGTGGAAGTGGTAGTGAAATATTGATTAATCTGAATTGGGATAGGACAGGATTATCGCTGCTTGATTTTTCTTGCATCAAATCATTTAGTTCTTCAGGCACTACCACATCTAACTAGACTGTGTGCTGACTGCTCTTCAAATAAGGAACAGACTCAAACTCAAATGCCTATGTGGCTGGTGCCAAGGCATAAATACACCAGCAGACAATGCTGTGGGAGACAGTCCGGAGTGGTGGGGTTTGACACATTGGACAGTACAAAAGCATACTTTGCTGAAGGAGAAGGCTGCTTCTCATATTCCACTGAGCTGCCCTGTACAACCCTAGATCCAATATTGTCAAATCTGACATTTTAAGCATATAAGCAGAATCCATGTCCTTAATTTTTTCCCAAATTTTAAATGAAGGAAATTAATTTTTAATAAGTCAACCCCCCAGGTGGGACATATCTGTGCAGACCAAAATAAATAAGGAGATGGATGGATGGATGGATGGATGGATGAATATGTGCAACTTGACCCATGGGTCTCCAATATTGAAGCTTCTGATATTAGTATGTGATATTTGATAAACATCCTAAAATATTTCAAACATGCCTCTACTACCATTTCCTCTATCCTGTACGTACACCATTCTTATGTGCACATAAATATATAAAAGGAATACAACTAAAAATTAATTGCCAAGTGAGTAATTTTCTTTTTCACTTCTGGATGAGTAGATGTTCTCAATGAGACTCTGAAGTAAAGGACCTAGTGAGTAACTGAGCAATTCAGTATTTTGTATAGTTAAAATGAAGAAAATTCTTAGAAGCTCGCTGTTTAACCAGAAAAAGTTAAAATGCCATTTTTAATACATTTTTTAAATTTTTTTTTGTTAATCCTCACCTGAGGATATTTGTTCATTGATTTTTTAGAAAGGGAGAGGGAGAGACATATAGAGAGAAATATCAATGTGAGAGAGAGACATCAATTGGTTGCCTCCCACAGGGATTCCAACCAGGACTGGGCAATGAGCCTGAAACTGAATACATGGCCATGACTGGAATTAAACCTGAGACCCTTCAGTCTACAGACTGACACTTTATCCACTGAGCCATACTGACTAGGGCTGTGATATATTTTTAGATAAGTAAATCATGATATGGATTTCCTTTCACCTAAATTTATTTTGAAAACAAGGAAGCTTCCCTCAAGGTATAAGTAATCTTATTGTTAGTTTGACAATAAAAGTAATTTATAGTCATTGTATAAGTTAAGGAAAACAGAAAACAGCAAAGAGCTGAGGGAAGGAGGGCAAGTGAGGGAGGGATGGGGGCATCTGTAATAGTGTCAACAATAAAAATAAAGAGAAAAGAGCACAGAAATATACATTATCTGAAGCAATGCTGCCCAGTTAGGACTTTCTACGGTGATGAAAATGTTTTGTGGCCACACCATCCAATAAGGTAGCCACCAGCTACACGTGGCCTTTGAGCACTTGAAATATGGCTGGTACAATTGCTGACTGCTAACTTTTAATTATTTTAAAAACACACTGAAAAGAATAAGTATGTTTTATTTCTTAGGGGAATGTCCTGGTTTCCTTCTGCCAGAAGCTAGTTTTCTTTTCATCTGAATGTCACAGTTTCCTGAGAGATTATTAAATAAACTTCGATCCAGATCAACCTGACTTCAATCACAGACAGAAAGAAATAGCGTAATGCAGCTGTAATGTGGAAACTGATTCTAGAAGACGAAAGAAGGAAGCTCTCTAAGTCAAGATACCATTGTGTGGGAAAAATCTGAGGAAGGGGTGAAGAGCATAGGACCAAAAGAGAGAGGGCAGCAAGCCCAGGCAGAGGAATTCTCTAAACCCCAGTACTGTCACAGAAGCTCAGGAAAGCTATAAAATAACCTGTACTAAACAAATAAAGCCTGCTAATAAGTCCTCAGTTAGGAAATCATAATAACTAAACTAATGGGTAGATATAGTGTTCAGATTCTGAATTGCTTTATTTAAATGTTCAATAAACTTAGTTATTATTTATCCTTAGACTTAAGTCCATCTTACAGAAATTATTTTTAAAATTTCAATAACACTCCTTTATAGTAAAAATTATGGAACTTAGATATCTGGTCAATAGGCCATTTGGATATCATCTTCATTCTCAATTGACTGTAGATATATTTCTGATTGGATCTGTGCCCACCTTTCATTTCTGGCAAGAGAAGGCACAGTGAGACAGAAGTAGATAGCTGAACAGATACGATGAGTTTGCATCAAGTAGACAAGAAAAGAGAGACCAGTTTATATGAATGGATCTGAAAGTGTTAAAACTTTTTAAATGTCTCTCTTTTAAAAAAAAATTTTAAAAACTTAACTAGTCTGGAGGAAATGAAGATGACAGCATAAGTGAACACCTAAACTGCTGCCTTGCACAATAATTTCAAATTTACAGCTAAAAGATGAAACGGTCATCATCCAGAACCACAGGAAAGCTGGCTGAGTGGAAATTCTACAACTAGAAGAAAAGAGAGGGACTCATGGAGACTCAGAGGAGCTGCAAAAAGCTGAGGTACTGAGACACATGCATGGAGAGGATGGGTGGCAGAGGGCCTGGCTTGCTTCCTCTAGCAGGAGGGAAACAGAAACTCCCAACTACACTGAACCCCAGTTCCAGGCAAGACACATACGAGGGGAGTCTGGACTGTCAAAAAAAGAAAGGAGTGCAAGGAAACTCAGGGAAACTCAGGGGAGCCATGAAAGGCAGAGATCTGGAGGCACACACACCAGTGCTGATTGTGCTGCTGGCTTTCTCTAGCAGGAAAAAGTCTGAAACTCCCAACTTGGCTGAACTCCAGTTCTGACTACACTGACGCCCAGTTTCAAGTGAGACCTTGGGAACCCAGTCTCATATGGCACCCGGAGCGCATGGAAACTCAGGGGAGATGCGAAAGGCAGAGGTCTGGAGGCACAAGCATGTGCCCACAGAGAGGGCTGTAGCGATTAATGAGGGACACTGAGACCCAGGGGCTGCATAGGGCAGGACTGATGGGAAGCCAAGGATGTCTGCTCATCCCTGAGACTCTGCCCCATCCAAGCTAAACAATGAGGCATTTGCAATTTGCAAGTCTTGTGTCATCAAGCTGACTTCAGCACAGAAGTTCTCCCAGCATAAACATAGCTGATCTTCACAACTAATTGGTTTGAAGGTCAATTCCCCCGGGTGATACCAACAACAATCAAGATTTAACTACAACAAGGCTGTACACACAGTCCACAAAGGGGTGCATCAAGGAATCCACCCGGGTAACTGGGGAGGCAGAGCTACTGGGCCATATAGGACACCTAGGACACAGAGCTACTCTACAAACTCAGGGAAGCAGTGAAAATACAAAGACAAAGAAACAGGTCACAAACAAAAGAAATGGAGGAAAACAAATGACTGGATATAGAGTTCAAAACCACAGTTATAAGGTTTTTTAAGAATTTCCTAGAAAAGATGTATAAATTTAACGAGACCCAAGAGGAGATGAAAAAGGACCAACTAGAAATTAAACATATCTTGACTGAAATAAAAAATATTATACAGAGATCTAATAGCAGACTAGAGGAATACAAGAATCAAGTCAAAGATTCAAAATACAAAGAAGCAGAAAACACCTAACTGGAAAAGAAAAAAGAATCCAAAAAGTTAAAGATAGTGTAAGGAGCCTCTGGGCCAACTTCGAGCATACCAACATCAGAATTATGGGGGTGCCAGAAGAAAAGAGAGAGCAAGATATTGAAAACCTATTTGAAGAAATAATGACTGAAAACTTACCCCACCTGGTGAAAGAAATAGACTTACAAGTCTAGGAAGCACACAGAATCCCCAACAAAAGGAATCCAAAGAGGACCACACCAAGACACATCATAATTAAAATACCAAGAGCAAAAGACAAAGAGAGAATCTTAAAAGCAGCAAGAGAAAAACAGCTAATTACCTATAAGGGAACACCCATACAACTGCCAGCTGATTTCTCAACAGAAACTATGCAGGCCAGAAGGGAGTGGCAGGAAATATTCAAAGTGATGAATAGCAAGAACCTATAGCTAAGATTATTTTACCCAGAAAAGCTATCTATCATTCAGATTGAAGGTCAGATAAAGTTTCACAGATAATCAAAACTAAAGGAGTTCCTCAGCACCAAACCAATATTATATGAAATGCTGAAAGGTATTCTTTAAGAAGAGGAAGAAGCTGAAACCGGTTTGGCTCAGTGGATAGAGCGTCGACCTGTGGACTGAAAAGTCCCAGGTTCAATTCCGGTTAAGGGCATGTCCCCCAGTAGGGGACGTGCAGGAGGTGGCTGATCGATGTCTCTCTCTCATCGATGTTTCTAACTCTATCCCTCCCCCCTCCTCTCTGTACAAAATCAATAAAATACATTTAAAAAATAAAGAAAGAAAAAGAAGAGGAAGAAGAAGAAAAAGGTAAAGATAAAAATTAGGAACAACAAATACATATCTATCAACAAAGTGAATCTAAAAATCAAGTGAATAAAAAATCTAATTAACAGAATAACCTGGTGAATATAATAGAATGAAGGGCATAGAAAGAAAGTGGACTGACAATTCTCAGGGGTAAAGGGGTGAGCGAGTGTGGAGAGAGATTGGACAAAAATCGTACACCTATGGATGAGGACAATGTGGGAGAGGTAAGGGCAGAAGATGGGATCGGAGTTGGGTGGAAGGAATTATGGGGGGAGAGGGAGAAGAGGAACAAATGTAATAATCTGAACAATAATTTATTAAATTACAAAAAACCTAGCTAGTCTAATCATGCTTGTTTTGATGATAATACTTCTACTTCCTTCTACTTCATTACACACTTGTTTTTTTGTAACAAGTGGACCAGCAAATGTGTGAATGAGCAAGAAATGGCCACCAAATACTGAATTAAACAAACTGATAGGCTAGAGTTTCTTAAAATGTTTGTGTGCAGTATGTGATGAAGACAGATGTCTCTGAAGAACAGTAACTAATCATTCAAAGTGAAATGAATGCTAAATCTGAATTTGGGCATAGGTATCATTTGCAATGATTTTCATTTCTATGGATTTAGAGATTTTATTTTGTTTTGAAATTTTAAATATTCAAAGTAATTAAGCAGAATTGTAAACAGTATATGCAACATTTTACTGAGATTCTTATTTTTCAGTGATCAAATGGATATTGAAATCTAAAAGAATATTTAAATGCAAATGATTCATAGTTCAAATTTTAAGGTAGAACAAAGGAAGGGACATTTACATCAGAATTCAGAATTTAATCAATGCCAATTTTCATTTAATTATCTGAAACATGCACAAAAGGCCCAGGGCTAAAGATGAAACATGCATCCTTTTGGAAATTTAAATTTTTATTTAAGTCTTTATCTTTGTAACATATAGAGACATAATTTGTTATATAGCTTTTGAATCATACACTCATGTAGGGAGCAGTGATAGGGTTAATTAACCCTTGGACTGACCTGGTGGCAAACCACAAACAATTCTCAGCTTAGAGAGTACAGCCCTCTTAGCATAATTAAGCTTGATCTTGTGACTGTTCCCTAGATCTTCCCTGGGTAGCTAAAGGGCTGTGGGAGGTGCAGCAAGTGCTGCCAAAACAAATGAAACTTACAAGAACATTGCAAATTACCTTGTTTACATCTGACTATAAAATAAAGCATCAGCTTGTAGTCTGGATCTGTTCTGTTGTCTCAGTCATGCACAGAAGATCCACCTAGACCCAGCTTATTTTAACTCTTTGTCTGTCTTTTCTTCATCCTTCGCCAGCCCTCCCTCAGGCTCACCAAATCCTTCCTTGGCTGTGTGGCACAAGTAGCACCCAACTCGGGGCTGAATTCGGCCCAAGTGGCACTCAGTGCAGACCTGAGTGTGAGGGAACTGCAAGGCATGCCCATGCAGTAAGTAAGGTAGGAGTATAGTACTTAACTAGGTGTAAAACATGGGAAATTCAGCATCACAGGGAAAGAATGTATGCATATCCATGCTTAAGCTATGCTCCAAGCAAAGGGCTGTTTCTGTGAGGTATTAACAGCTTTTCTTTTTCTTTCTTATTTTTTCAAAATAAATCTTTATTGTTCAGTTTATTACAAATGTTCCTCTCCCCACCCCACTAGAGCTCTCTTCCACCTGATTCCCCAACCCCCACTTCATGCCCTTACCCCTGCCACTGTCCTCATCCATAGGTATAAGATTTTTGTCCAATCTCTTCCTGCACCCCTCACACCTCCTTTCCCCTGAGAATTGTTAGTCCACTCCCTTTCTATGCCCCTAATTCTATTATATTCACCAGTTTATTCTGTTCATTGGATTTTTTACTCACTTGATTTTTAGATTCACTTGTTGATAGGTGTGTTTTTGTTACCACTTTGTTGTTCATAATTTTTATCTTTACCTTCTTAAAGAATACCCTCAGCATTTTATATAATCCTGATTTGGTGGTGATGAACTCCTTTAGCTTTTTCTTGTCTGTGAAGCTCTTTATCTGACCTTCAATTCTGAATGATAGCTTTGCTGGGTAAAATATCTTGGTTGTAGGTTCTTGCTATTCATCACTTTGAATATTTCCTGCCACTCCCTTCTGGCCTGCATAGTTTCTGTTGAGAAATCAGCTGGAAGTCATATGGGTGTTCCCTTGTAAGTAATTAGCTGTTTTTCTCTTGCTGCTTTTAAGATTCTCTCTTTGTCTTTTGCTCTTGGCATTTTAATTATGATGTGTCTTGGTGTGATCCTCTTTGGATTCCTTTTGTTTGGGGTTCTCTGTGCTTCTTGGACTTGTAAGTTCATTTCATTCACCAGGTGGGGTAAGTTTTCAGTCATTATTTATTCAAACAGGTTTTTAGTATCTTGTTTTTTCTCTTTTTCTGGCACCCCCATAATTCTGATGTTGGTATGCTTGAAGTTGTCCCAGAGGTTCCTTATACTATCTTCACATTTTTGGATTCTTTTTTTCTTTTTGTTTTTCTGGTTGGGTGTTTTTTTACTACCTCATATTTCAGATCTTTGATTTGATTCTTGGGGTCTCTAGTCTGCTGTTGGATATCTGTATATTATTCTTTATTTCAGACATATATGTTTAATTTCTGACTGGTCCTTTTCCCTTTTTTTTTTTTTTGCATTGTCATTGAGATCCTTGAATGTCTCACTAAATTTCTCAGAGGTCTCACTAAGTTTCTCAGCGGTTTGTAGGAGATTCTTGAGTAACCTTATAAATGTGGTTTTGAACTCTATGTCCAGTCATTTGCTTTCCTCTATTTCTTTCATTTGTGACATGGTTCTTTGTATCTGCATTTTGGCTGCTTCCCTGTGTTGATGGAGTGGCTTTGTGTGCTAATTGTCCTTAGAGCCCAGTAGCTCTACTTCCCCAATCACCTGAGGTGGACACTCTTGGTGCACCTTTTTGTGGGCTGTGTTCACAGTCTTGTTGTAGTTAAGCTTTGATTGCTATTGGTACACTGGGAGGAATTGACCTCCAGGCCAATTGACTGTGAGGATTAGCTGTGTCTATTATTTGAAGAACTGCTGTGCTGGAGACACCCCTATTGGGCAGAACTTGCTTCAGTGGGGCTTTGGTGCTCACAAAATCTGCCTCTTGAGTATGTCACTTATGTATGTGATGAGTTGAAATCTGGTGTCATCTCACACCAATCTTTAGATACACTGGTTCCTGGATCTCCGAAGTGGTGCAAGCCAACTAGTGTCTGAGGCCACCCAGCAGGAGCTACAGGGATATTTGTAGATTTCTCCTCTTTGCTTGGAGTTTGCAAGTTTTGGAGTTGTCTGACCCAGTTGCAATTTGTTAGGTTAAGCTGCCAGAGGGTAGGCCATTCATATGCAAAAGCTGCTGCACACAGCTAAGTAGGTTTGTAAATTGGGCGGGGCAGAGTCTCAAGGAATTGCTAGGCTAGGGCATGGCAAACAGTGCTGGCTGCCAGTCACCCCTCTCTGCCACATTCTGTTCAGTGTCTGGCGTCCTGCGCCCCAGCTCAGTAAATAATGATTCCTGTGTGCACCTCTTCGAGAGAGCTACCCTCTCTTTCTGACCTGATGGCAGACAGTCCAGTTTCTCCCTGTATGAGAGTCTGGGTCCCCAAAATCTCGTCAGAAAATGGATATCAGAGTCAAGAACTTGTAACTCCCTTCCAATTGAAAAAAAAAACAAAAACAAAACCCAGCACATGCCAGCCCAATTCGCACATGTCTCTGTACCTCTGCCTTTCTGAACCTCTGCACATCCTACCAGGTCTCAATGCACTTTTTCCTTTCCTACTAGTTGCAGAACTTCCACTCCGCCAGCTTTTTCATGGTTCTGGGGGATAGTCGTTCTATCTTTTAGTTGTAGTTTTGGTGTGGTTGTGATAGGGAGCATGTACAGGTGTATACCTTATGCCGCCATCTTGGTTCTCTTGTACAGCTTTTCGATTTTTTGGATTTTGTGAGTAAAACCTTCCCATGGTTTTCTGAGGAAGAAAAGGTAAATATAGAAGCATGGGAGTAGGTCGGAAAACAACTTTGTGATCATTATATAGCTGAAGGTCCAAAGGAAATGCCTGCCTCTACTTTCAGTCTGTGGTCCCTGATTCGGGACTGCTTAGAACCCACTCCAAAAGGGGAATGGAGGAATGTGGCAGGGAAATCAAGACAGATAGGAAAAGTTTGCCAGAAGCTTCAAACTCTACCATTGGCACCTCTCTACCTCTTCTAGGGGCTACAGCTCCTGTGGGAGAGAGCCCTCCAATCAATGCGCTTCCTCCCAAATATGAGGGAGAATTGAAGGAAGCAAGGGAACAGTGCTGGTGGGGTTGTGATGATAGAGGTGGAGATATGCTCAAGTATTGCCTCATGGGATGGCCAATAGTCCTACCTTATGTCAGGATTTTGTGGATGCAGCCATACATCCTATAAGGAAAAAATATCCTGAGCCTTATATTATTCATTATATGGATGATATTCTCTTAGCTCATAAAAATGAAATGCATCTAAATAATATCTAAATAGATAGTCATTTACCTTCCTAAAGATAGTGAAGTCACAACCTATACCTCAGGCATTAACATTTTTACAGATGGATCCAGTTCTGGAATAGCTGGATACTATTGCAGCAGAGGTGCAAAGGTCCTTTCAAACCACTTATATTTCAGCACAATGGGTAGTCTTTTCTATGCCTTCATAGATTTTGCTATGGAGGCCATTAACCTATACAGTGATAGTGCCTATGTGATAAGTATGGCCAAACTAATTGAAATGACTACTATAGGGGACACTGATTCAGAGGAACTCTTTTATTTATTTTTCAACCTTCAAGAAGTCATTAGAGAACAACAATTTCCCTGCTTTATTGGTCATATCCGATCTCATTCAGGTCTCCCTGGTCCATTAGCTATAGGCAATGATGCTATTGATCACCTCCTTGCTGTAATGCAAGCGGCTACCCCATTTTCTCTTACTCATCCTCCCATGCTTTGCATAATCAAAATGCTGCTGCCTTGCACAAACAATTCCATCTTTCTAGGGAGCAAGCTCATCAAATTGTTAAGCAGTGCTCTCAGTGTGTAATTCATTGCCCTGTACAATTGTTGGGGGTTCATTCTAAGGGTCTTAAACCTAATCAAATTTGGCAAATGCATGTTACCCACATACTGGAATTTGGTAAGCATAGTTGGGTACATATCAATGTAGATACCTGCTCCCTCTTTATCTTTGTGACTCTCCAAAAGGGAAAGAGTGCCAAGCATGTAATTAATCATTGCCTAGCTGCCTTTGCAGTACTAAGTCCTCCTTTAGAGCAATAGACAGACAATGGACCTGCATAAACTAGTTGTCAGCAATATCAAATTTGTCATAAAACTGGTATCCCTTACAATCCTCAAGGTCAAACAATAATGGAAAGAGCAAATCATACTTTTAAAATCCAATTACTAAAACAGAAAGGGGGAGAGACAGATGTTGTGTGTCACCTCAAAACAAACTCAGTCATGTTCTTTATACTTTAAATTTTTGAATTGCGATGCAAAGGGTCATACAGCCAAAAGGCATCAGAACTCCTGTACAATAGCCTTTGTGAGTTTAGCCCAATGAAAGGATGCACAAATTGGACAATGGTTTGGACCAGATCCAGTAATGATGTGGGGAAGAGGTTGTGTTTCTATCTTTCTAGATGGAGTAGTGCAGCCAATTTGGATACCAGAGCATTATATACGACACCACAATGGACCCAGAGAAGCTTCTTGTCCCATCATTCAAAAGACAAAGTTGCCCCAATGACAGCAAAGCAGAAAAGGAAGATGATGAAGACTATACAAAAGATCGAGGTGCCAACATGGGGACAGCTGAGGAAGTTAACAACTGAGGCCCAGCAGATAGCAGAAAAGCAAGAAGTGGAAATAACTCCCTCAATCATGTTTCTGGCCATGCTAGCATTGGTTAGCTGCCAGTCTTCTCCAAACTCTTGTGCAGCCAAGTCCAAGGGCTCTTGAGTAAATCAACAAAAGAAACTTTCATTTAGTAGATAAATGTTACTGTAGTTTGATTTCTCTGTTGTTATAGTTTTGCATTGGCATTGTTTTATTAATAACCATGTCTGGATTTTACATTGGTATTGTTTTGTTGTTGGGTTTTGTATTGGCATTGTTTTATTAATATTTTAATAGTCAGAACTATGTTCTTGATGTTTAAGTTTTACTTCCATTATTAGTAGCCTGAAATTAAAAGGAGGGCGAGATTTAGGGAGTGGTGATAGGGTTAAGCCTTGGACTGACCTGCTGGAAAAGCCGCAAACAAGTCCCAGCTTAGAGGGCGCAGCCCTCTTAGCATAATTAAGCTCAATCTTGTGACTTCTCCCTCGATCTTTCCTGGGTAGTTAATGGGCTGTGGGAGGTGCAGCAAGTGCTGCCAAAACAAGTGAAACTCACAAGAACATTGTAAATTACCTTGTTTACCTCTGACTATAAAATAAAGCATCAGCTTGTAGTCTGGATTTGTTCTGTTGTCTCAGTGACCCACAGAAGATCCACCTAGACCCAGCTTATTCTCTTTGTCTGTCTTTTCTTCATCCTTTGCCGACCACCCCTCAGGCTTGCTGAACCCTTGGCTGTGCTGGTATGGCACACACTCAAGCTGAATATAATTTTTAATTTTTCTCAAAAAAGAACCAGCAAAATCAAAGCACTGTCTCATACTAAATTGCTGTTGGTATCAGTATCCTACAATGGGAACAATTTTAGCAGAAAAAGTGTAGCTGAGAGAATGGTGTTCAAATTATGGAATGTTATGTTCCAGACATAATGTAAAAGGGGTGTACTTTGCTATTGTTTCCATTTTAGGACTTTAAACTAAAAATTATATTATCATGTGTGAGGTGATCTATTTAGGGTTTTTGTTGAATTCTTGGAAATAAATGATAAAACGTTCAACTTGGTCAATTAACATCTAGACCACACTTTAATAAAAATTTCATGTCTTGATATTTATTCTACTTTTCTTTATTATTATTGAATTATTCTTTCAAGGCTAAAAACTAAGAGCAAATAATAGAGAACTGTGTAATCTTAGGGCAATCCTGTCTTCTGGCATCTTTATTTCTTCTATTTTGTGGCAGTATAAAAAATAGCTATAATTAGGCTTTTGACTGATTCATTCATCTTGCTCTTCATTTGCTAGTACATAGAAATCTGATAATATAATTGTTTTGTTTGGAGATGCCAATTATTTAATTAAGTTTTTATCTGTCACAGGGAAAGCGTACAGAAAATGTAGATATTATCTCCTATTAAGGATTATATATTGTAACATGAGTATAATACTAAGATTATATTGAGACTAGAGGCCTGGTGCACAAATTTGTGCATGGGTAGGGTCCCTAGGCCTGGCTGGCAATTGGTGCCCATTGGAGCCCATTGGAGCCATCTCCACCCAGTCTCAATTGGGGCTGGCTGCCTGTGGGGAGGGAATCTCAGAAGGTTGGCTGGCTGTGGGAGGTTGGCTGTGAGAGTGCACTGACCACCAGGGGCAGCTCCTTCATTGAGTGTCTGCTCCCTGGAAGTCAGTGTGCATCATACTAACCGGTCAACTGGTTGTCCAGTCGTTTAGGTTTTTATATATATAGATAAGCATAATAGAGAAAATACAAATGTGGAATATAATTATCTAAAGTAGGACCATGTCAAACTGTGATCCTAGAAGTCTCTTCATTAAAATCATCCAGGGTGTCTCCTAACAATGCAGATTCCAGGACTACTTTTCAGACACTGCAGCCAATGAGTCTTTGGGGGTAACGGATGCATTCTTCAATTACCAAGTGTCCTGGATAATTCAAATATATGTCTACCTTTGACAAGCACTGAGCTAAGGGGACAGACATCCTGCTCATAAACCAATAGATAGAAACAGGCTCATAGATACAGAAAGCAGACCAACAGCTGTTAGTGGGAAGGAGGGTTGAGGAACTTGGTGAAAAAGTATATTATTTCTAAGAGGGGGAAAAAAAACCACACCACATAGACACAGACAAGAATATGGTGATTATCATAGGGAAAGAGTAGTGTGGGGAGGTAGAAGAGAGTAAAGAGGGGACAAATGGTGGCAGAAGAATTAATCTGGGGTGGTGAACACACAATACAATAGTCAGGTGATGTATTATAGAATTGTACTACTGAAACCTGTGTAATTTGATTAATCAATTTTATCCCAATAAATTTAATAAAAAAATGAAAAACATTTAAGGGCTAAATAAATGAGAATGACAGTGAGAGAGAGAATTTTACCTGAATTATTCAGAATTTTGATGTTTTCAGAAATTGTTGGGCAATTCTTCCTTCCCATTGCTCATACTAATTTATTTATTTATTTTTTCATTTTTTATTTATTTATTTTTATTTTTTAATTAAATCTTTATTATTCAGATTATTACATTTGTTTCTCTTTTTTCCCTTCATAGCACCCCTCCACCTAGCTCCCACCCTTCCCTCTGCCCTTACATCCCTCGCATTGATCTCATCCATAGGTGTATGATTTTTGTCCAGTCTCTCCCTGTACACCCCCACCCCTTTCCCCCTGAGAATTATCAGTCCACTCCCTTTCTGTGCTCCTGATTCTATTATATTCACCAGTTTATTCTGTTCATCAAATTTTTAATTCACTTAATTTTTAGATTCACTTGTTGATAGATATGTATTTGTTGTTAATAATTTTTTGGCTTTTACCTTTTTCTTCTTCCTCTTCTTAAAGAGTACCTTTCAGCATTTCATATAATACTGGTTTGGAGTTGATGAACTCAGTTAGCTTTTTCTTATCTGTGAAGCTCTTTATCTGCCCTTTAATTCTGAATGATAGCTTTGCTGGATAGATTATTCTTGGTTGTAGGTTCTTGCTATTCATCATGTTGAATATTTCTTGCCACTCCCATCTGGCCTGCATCGTTTCTGTTGATAAATCAGCTGACAGTCGTATGGGTGCTCCCTTGTAGGTAATGAACTGTTTTTCTCTTGCTGCTTTTAATATTCTCTCTGTCTTTTGCTCTTGGTATTTTAATGATGATGTGTCTTGGTGTGGTCCTCTTTGGATTCCTTTTATATGGGGTTCTGTGTGCTTCCTGGACTTGTGAGTCTATTTCTTTCACCAGATGTGGGAAGTTTTCAGTCATTATTTCTTTAAATAGGTTTTCCGTATCTTGCTCTCTCTCTTCTTCTGGCACCCCCACAATTCTGATGTTGGTACGCTTGAAGCTGTCCCAGAGGCTCCTTACATTATCTTCACATTTTTGGATTCTTTTCTCTTCTTGCTTTTCCAGTTGAGTGTTTTTTGCTTCTTTATATTTCAAATTTTTGACTTGATTCTTGCCTTCCTTTAGTCTGCTGTTAGGATTCTGTATAATATATTTTATTTCAGTCAGTATATGTTTAATTTCTAGTTGGTCCTTTTTCATCTGTAGTTGGACCTTTTCCATCTCTAGTTGGATCTTTTGCATCTCTAGTTGGTCCTTTTTCATCTCCTCTTGGCTCTTGCTAACTTTATCCAACTTCTCTAGCATATTCTTGAAAAACCTTATAAGTGTGGTTTTCTCTATCCAGTCGTTTTTTTCCCTCCATTTCTTTTGTTTGTGATCCCTTCCCTTGTCTTGGCATTTTCACTATGCTGGGGAAACTTCTGTGTTGAATTCAGACTTATGATACCAGACTTGCAAAACCAAAGAAGCCTCTGTTGAGCTTGGGAGGGGTGGAGTCTCGGGGCTTAAGGGACCACCTTGCCTTCCAGTCGGCCCCGCCCTCCACGGCCCCTGAGTCTCAGGTGATTGGGTAATCATTGGATCTGTCCTTGTGCCAGTGCGCTTGCCCGCAGTGCCTCTAACCGCTGCCTTTCCAGCTTCCCTGCGCACCAGGACCACAGGAGTCTAGGTCTCCAGGGTTTCGCCCAAAACAGGGGCTTAGTGGAGTCAGAAGTGGCACAGTTGGGAGGGTCTGTTTCCTGCCCACTCATGAAAGCCAGCAGCACAATCAGCAATCTGTGCCTCCGCGCAGTGCCGTGCACGCCACCAGACCTGATCTTTTGCAACTCCCCTAAATTTCTGTGCACCTCTCCCTTTTCACAGTCCAAACTCCCCCCCCCCCCCCCCCCCCC
>PVJN01029602.1:0-26284 GCA_004026805.1 Lasiurus borealis
GGAACGAACCTAGAACCTTTCTATCCACTGAGCCAAACCGTTCAGATCCTGAAATTCTTTTCCTGTCTTTTCTCCTGATCCTTTACAGCTCCCTGGCTTAGAAAGACTTCATTTCTTATTACTTTTAGCATCTAAAACATACACATTATTTTCTCCCCTCCCCATTCATTATGCCCATCAGATAAAATTGCCCTCTAAACTTCCTGCTGTAGGAATAACTTCAATCAACTTTTTGTGGTAACTTCTCAGTCACTGCCTGGACATATGACCCTTTGTGTCTTATCACTTCTGACATTTAATATCCTATAGCACTGCTCAACATAGAGAGCTTGCTGAGGCTGCACAAGTAAATAAGACATTTGCAGTCTCCCTATATACTGTGTCTTTCTGAAGTGGGTAACTTGAGAAAGATCTTGGCTTCCTTTACTGATCATGAGCAAGTACATTGCTTCCTGGTTGTATGGTATTTGTGGTCTGCGTACCTACAGGAGGCAACTAAGAAATGTGTCTCTCTCGCAAAAATGTTTCTCTCTCTCTCTCTCTCTCTCTCTCTTTCTCTCTCTCTCTCTCTCTCCCTATCTCTATCTCTATCACTATCTCTCTCTCTCTCTCTATATCCATCTCCCTCTATTTCTTTCTTTCTCTCCCTTATTCCTTCCCTGCTTCCCTTCCTTTGTCTTCACTCTCATTACTCCTGTTCAACACAGTACTGGAAGTGCTAGGCATTCCAATTAGACAAGAAGAAGAAATAACAGGCATCCAAATTGGATAAAGAAGTAAAACTGTTATTATTTGCAGATGACATGATATTGTATATTGAAAAGCCTAAAGACTGCATTTTAAACTATTATACTTATTAATTAATTTAGCAATGTGGTAGAATAGAAAATAAACCCAGAAATCTATGTTTTTTTTTATCGACCAAATAGAGGCCCAGTACATGAAATTCACGCATGGGATTCGGGGGCTCCATCAGCCCAGCTTATACCCTCTCCAATCTGGGATCCCTTTCACAATCCAGAACCAATGACTCCTAACTTCTCGCCTGCCTACCTGTCTGCCTGCCTGATCGCCCCTAACTGCCCCCTCTGCCTTCCTGTTTGCCCTTACTCCTCCCACTGACGGCCTGGTCACTCTCAACTGCCCCCCTTGCCAGCCTGCTCACCCCTATCTGACCCACCCTATAGGCCTGGTTGCCCCAAGCGACCTGCTGTTCAATCATTATTGTTACTGTGATGGTGTCCTGGACAATTTGCATTATTAGTATAAACTAATGTGGCCAGATTATTATGATCTCTGAACACATAATAATCTGGCTAGTCAGTGTATTTGTATCTCAAATGGGTACGGCCAATGTCATACTCAATAGGCATACTCAATGGGCCAAAAGTATTCTAGACCTTTGCTGGAGATTAACAACCTATTTTCCCTAAGCTTTTTATCAGGCAGTGCAAAGGGCAATACAGATTAGGTGCACAATTTATAGTATCTTTAATATAAAAAATGAAGTATTTAATAAAAGTACTAGGAGTGGCCAGATTATTATGCATTCAGAGATCATAATAATCAGGCCACTCAGTATAGATAATGAACTTACAGAAAGAGAATTTTTTTTAAAAAAAATCCCATTACATGGCAACAAAATAATTAAGATATATAAGAATAAATTTAATTAAGCAGGTGAAAGACCTGTATTCAGAAAACTACCCAGAAAAAAGACCCAGAGGTATATAAACAAATGTTTATGGATTGGTAGAATTATAAGGGAGAGTAAGATGTACTCTGCACTTTCAGGTCTTCGATTGCTTAGATAAGACTTAGGTAAACCAAATCTAAATACCTAGAGAGCTAACTTTTCCTTTTAACAATGTAACTTTCTGCAATTTCTTATAAAGTTTTTTTTTTAAATTCTTGATTTATTAAAGTATCATATGTCACGTTTTCCCGAGTTAACCTCTCCTAGGCCATTCCCACCACAGCACATGTGTTTCTGTCCATTGGT
The DNA here is from genome assembly GCA_004026805.1 of Lasiurus borealis. Lineage (NCBI taxonomy): Eukaryota > Metazoa > Chordata > Mammalia > Chiroptera > Vespertilionidae > Lasiurus > Lasiurus borealis. The sequence goes on from PVJN01029602.1 coordinate 2,003, forward strand.
AAAGTTTCTTATGCTTGCAAGTCCTTTGGTTGATTTCTTCTCCATCCCCTTCCCTGCTTTCCCTTTAAGATTTAACAGTCAGTTCGATGAACCTCTCTGTCTCCGGATATCTTTTCGTTCATCAGTTTATGTTGTTCATTATATTCCACAAATGAGTGAGATCATATGGTATTTATCTATATCCAACTGGCTTATTTCACTTAGCATAATGCTCTCCAGATCCATCCATGCTCTTGCAAATCATAAGAGTTCCTTCTTTTTTACAGCAGCATAGTATTCCATTGTGTAGATGTTTCATAATTTTTTAATCCAGTCATCTGCTAATGGGGACTTAGGCTGGTTCCAAATCTTAGCTATTATAAATCATGCTGCTATGAACATAGGGCAGTATATATCCTTTCTGGTTGTTGTTTCTGTTTTCTTGGGATATATTCTTAGATGTGGGTTTACTGGGTCAACTGGGATTGCCATTTTGAATCTGTTTACCTCAGTGGCTGCACCAGTCACCATTGCTTAGCAGGACTTCATGTCTTCCCTATTTTAGTATCTATAGACATACTTATCATTTTCTCCCCCTCTATTCATTATGCCCATCAGATAAAATTGTCCTCTAAACTTCCTGCTCTAGGAATGGCTTTTATGACCTTTGTGTGTGGCCACATCCCAGTCACTGCCAGGACATATGACCCTGTGTGCTTATCTCTCCTGACATTTGTCTTCCTATAGCAGTAGTTAAAATACACTGCTCAACATAGAGAGCTGGCTGAGGCTGCACAGTAAACAATACATCCACAGTCTCCCTGTGCACTGTGTCTTCTTGAGGTGGGTAACTTGGAGCACACATTATTGTGATTTTTTGTATAGTATTGCTGTCAAAACTGCTCCATCTCTGGTTCTTACAGGAATAATTGTTCCTGGGTCTCTGAAGGATAGATTGAGCATTCAAATGGCATATATTCTTAACTGCTCCAGGAGATTGTTCTCTTGAGCATTTTTTCACATGTATTATTTAAAATGTTTACTTTTTTAAAAATTAAATCTTTATTATTCAGATTATTACATTTGTTTCTCTTTTTTCCCCTCTATAGCACCCTTCCACCCAGCTTCCACCCTTCCCTCTACTCTTACCTGCCTCCCATTGACCTTATCCATAGGTGTATGATTTTTGTCCAGTCTCTCCCTGTACACCCCTCACCCCTTTACCCCTGAGAATTATCAGTCCACTCCCTTTCTGTGCTCCTGATTCTATTATATTCACCAGTTTATTCTGTTGATCAAATTTTTAGATTCTCTTGTTAATAGATACGTATTTGTTTTTCATATTTTTTTGGCTTTTACCTTTTTCTTCTTCCTCTTCTAAAAGAGTACCTTTCAGCATTTCATATAATACTGGTTTGGAGGTCATGAACTCCTTTGCTTTTTCTTCTCTGTGAAGCTCTTTATTTGCCCTTCAATTCTGAATGTTAGCCTTGCTGGATAGATTATTTTTGGTTGTAGATTCTTGCTATTCATCATGTTGAATATTTGTTGCCACTCCAGTCTGGCCTGCATCGTTTCTGTTGAGAAATCAGCTGACAGTCGTATGGGTGCTCCCTTGTAGGAAATTAACTGTTTTTCTTTTGCTGCTCTTAATATTCTCTCTTTGTCTTTTGCTCTTGGTATTTTAATTATGATGTGTCTTGGTGTGTTCCTCTTTGGATTCCTTTTATATGGGGTTCTGTGTGCTTCCTGGACTTGTAAGTCTATTTCTTTTACCAGATGTGAGAAGTTTTCAGTCATTATTTCTTTAAATAGGTTTTCAGTATCTTGCTCTCTCTCTTCTTCTGGCACCCCCACAATTCTGATGGTGGTACGCTTGAAGCTGTCTCAGAGGCTCCTTACATTATCTTCACATTTTTGGATTCTTTTCTCTTCTTGCTTTTCCAGTTGAATGTTTTCTGCCTCTTTATATTTCAAATTTTTGACTTGATTCTTGCCTTCCTCTAGTCTGTTGTTGGGACTCTGTATAATATTTTTTATTTCAGTCAGTGTCTCTTGCTGGTCCTTTTTCATCTCCTTTAGGCTCTCGCTAATTTTACCCAGCTTTTGTAGCATATTCTTGAAAAACCTTATAAGCATGGTTTTGAACTCTATATCCAGTCGTTTTTTTCCCCCTCCATTTCTTTTATTTGTGATCCTTTCCCTTGTCTCGGCATTTTCACTATGCCAGAATTTGTGTGTTGGATTCAGCTGTATGATACCAGACTTGCAAAACTGAAGAAGTCTCTGTTGAGCTTGGGATGGGTGGAGTCTCAGGGCTTAAGGGACTGCCTTGCCTTTCAGTCGGCCCATGTGTCTCACGTGACTGGGTAATTGCTGGAGCAGTCCTTGTGCACGCACACAGTGCCTCTAGACTGCTGCCTTTCCGGCTAACCTGTGCTCCAGGACCACAAGAGTCTAAGTCCCCACGGTTTCACCTGAAACAGGGGCTTAGTGGAATCAGAACTGGCACATTTGTGAGGGTCTGTCTCCTGTCCACTCGCGAAAGCCAGCGGCACAATCAGCAGTCTGTCCTCTGTGCAGTGCCTTGCGTGCCATCAAACTTCTGATCTTTTGCGACTCCCCTAAGTTTCCGTGCACCTCTCCCTTTTCACAGTCCAAACTCCCCTCGTATGAGTTTCAGCTGCATCTGGGATTTAGTGTGGTAAGATAGGGGTTAAATTCCTTTGAGAGTCTCCATTTCCCTCCTGCCAGAGAAAACCACCCAGGTTTTCCAGCACCTGCTCTCTCAGAGCGTGCATCTCCTTACCTCAGCTTTTTGCAGCTCCTCTGGGTCTCCGTAAGCCCCTCTCCTTCCCTCTAGCTGTAGAACTTCCACTCAGCCAGCTTTCCTGTGGTTCTGGATGATGTCTGTTCTGTCTTTTTGTTGTCGTTTTGAAATTGTTGTGCGAGGCAGCAGTGTAGGTGTTTACCTATGCCGCCATCTTGGGTTCTCCCAATGATTCTTATCATTGATGTTTCTATCTTGATACTCCCTCTCCTATTTATCATATCGCCCCCTTTCCCTACACATGCATAGCCTGGTCCATTATCAGTACTGACAACACAGTTGTATATTTGTTAGAATGATACAGACACATTGACACTTCATATTCACACAAAGTCTATAGTTTACTCTTGGTCTTTATAGTCCATCAGTTTGGACAAATATATAATTAGACACAATCATCATTATGGTATTATATTTTTTAATGCCCTAAAATTCCTCTGGGCTCCACTTATTCATCACACTACCTCCCTAGCCTTGACAACCACTGCTCTTTTTACTGTCTCCATAGCTTTCCTTCTCCAGAATATCAAATAGTTGGATTTAACCGGTATGAAGCCTTTTCAGATTGGCTTCATTCACTTAGTTACGTACAGTACAGTTCCTCCATGTCTTTTCATGACTTGGTAACTCATTTTTTAAAAAATATATATATTTTACCGATTTTTTTTCAGGGACGTAAGGAGAGGGACAGGCATTTAGTTAGAAACATCCATCAGAGAGGGTCATGTATCAGCTGCCTCTTGCACACCCGCTACTGGGGAATGTGCCTATAACCAAGTACATGTCTTTGACTAGAATGAAACCTGGCACCTTTCAGTTTGCAGACCTATGCTCTATGCACTGAGCCAAATGGGTTTCGGCTTTTTTTTTTTAAAGATTTGAATAACAGGTCAACAACTGGATTTACCCCAGTTTATTTCTCCATTCACCTAAAGATGGACATTTTGATTTTTTCCCATGTTTTGGCGATTATGAATAAAGTTGCTCCAAACAATCTGAAGGCATTACCCCCATTATTTTGTCGAAATAAGATTTCACTTGTTTTAGGTAAGTAGAAAGGTACATGATTACGGGATTGCATGGTAAAATAGTTTAGTTTTGTAATAACTTACCAAACTCTTTTGTAAATGCTTGTTCTATTCTGCATTTCCACCAACAGTGAAACAGAGTTTCTATTGCTCCATATCCTTGCAAGCATTGGGTATTGTCAATGTTCTGGAATTTGTGCAGTCTAAATAGGTGTGTGGTGCATTTAATTGTACAATTTCATTTCCTTGTGGATGTTTCAGTGGAGAATATTTGCTTACTTGACATCTTGATAATTCTTTCTGGGAGGTACCTGTTAAAGACTTTTGACTCATTTTTAAACCAAGTATTTGTTTTCTTATTTCTGAATTTTAAGATTTCTTTGTATATTTTATTTTTATTATATTTTACATTTTATTTTTATTTTTTCCATTTTTTATTAATGTATTACATGTGTACATATCTTCCCATTGCCCACATCCCCACACTGCCCTTCTTTGTATATTTTAGACAACAGTCCTTTAAGAGATGTGTCTTTTGAACATATTTTGTCCCAGTCTGTGGCTTGTTTTCTCATCCTCAGATTATCCTCTTTCACACTACAGGAGTTTTTAATTAAGCCTGGTTTACCAGGTGTGTCTTCCATGAGTCATGCCTTTGACATTGGATTTTAACAGTATTCACGATTTCCAAAGTCATTTAGGCTTCTCCCATCTAACCTCCCAGGAGTTTTATAGTTTGTGTTTTACATTTAGGTCTGTGATTCATTTTGGGTTATTTTCTGTGATGGGTATAAAGTCTTTGTTCACATTTATTTTATTGAATGTGGATATCCAGTGGTTCAGGCACTAATTTTGAGAAATTATCTTTGCCTCATTGTATTTTTGAATAAACAGTTGGCTACATTTATGAGGTCCATTTCTGGGATCTCTGTTCTAATCCTTTAATCAACTTGTCTCTTCTTTTACCAATAACACACTGTGTTGATTATTGAATTTGTTATATTAAGTATTGAAGGTAAGTAGCATCAATTCTCAACTCTGTGCTTCTAATCCAATACTCTTTGGCCATTTGTTTTCCATTTGTTTGTTTATTTTTAATTTTTATTTATTTATATTTGTTTTTCCACATAAACTATAGAATTGGTTTAATAACATCCATAAAATAACTTGTGGGATTCTGATTGGGACTGTATTAAATCTATAGATCAACTTGGGAGTAACTGACATCTTAACAATATTGAGTGTCCAATTTCATGAACATGAAATATGTATCCATTTATGAGTCCTCAGGCTAGTTACAATAATGCAACTAGCTCATTTAGTTTGAACTAATTTTGTCCGCCTGATTATACAAACTGTATTTTAAGTCAGCTGGTCTAAACTGATTTGATCTTGTTTTTTTCACTTATTCCTCAGATAAAATGATGCAATATAATAGTTAGGACACTGTCCCTTGTAGTTTCAATTTCACTCCTGGGCCTTCTTTCCCTCCTGATTTTTTTATTGGTATGTTATATTCCAGCCCAGGTTCAAAGCTGGCTGTCTGATATTCATCTGGGGTTTTTTAAAATATTCCTGGTGGTGAAATTGTATTATAGCTTTATGAGATATCCCTACTGAGGGAAATTGGTTAAAAGGAACAGGAAAACTCTCTGTACTATTACTTACAGCTTGATGATACCCTCCAATTATCTCAAAATAAAAAGTTTAAAAAACCAAAGATCCAATTGAGTCTAATGTTTCCTTAGTGTTTCAAAACACCAAAGGCCCATTTATGGATCCAATTATAGATTCTCTAATTTATTGTTCTATTTCTTGCTCTGATTCTCCTTTCTTTCCCACTTAGTAGCTTGCAAAGCTTTTATATATCCTCTCTATTTTAAGTTTTTGAAACCCTCTTTATTACTTTATCCCCATCCCATAGTTCTGAGAATCCTATATAATAAAGAGGTAATATACAAATTGACCATTACTCCAACGCACAAGATGGCTGCCCCAATGTGGACACAAGATGGCAGCCACAAGATGACCAGCAGGGGAGGGCAGTTGGGGACGATCAGGCCTGCAGAGATTGGCAGTTAGGGGTGACTGGGCTGGCAAAGGAGGGCAGTTGGAGATGTCCAGGCCTACAGGGAGGACAGTTGGGGGGACCCAGGCCTGTAGAGTAGGGTAGTTGGGGAGAAACAGGCCAGCAGGGGAGGGTAGTTGTGGGAACCATACCTACAGGGAAGTGTTGTTGGATGGGGATACCAGGCCTGAAGAGAAGGGCAGTTGGGGGGAATCAGATCTGCAGGGTAGGGCAGTTGGGGAAATCAGGCCAGCAGGAGAGGACAGTTAGGGGCACCAGGCCAGCAGGGGAGGGCCGTTAGGGGCATTGGGCTAGCAGGGGAGCAGTGAAGGGCAAGCAGGCTGGAAAGGGAGAGAAGTTAAGGGTGATCGGGCCATCAGGGAAGGGAATTTGGGGTCAACCAGGCCTGTAGGGGAGGACAGTTAGGGGAGACGAGGCTGTCAAGGGAGGGTAGTTAGGTGGAATCAGGCTGGCAGGTGAGCTGTTAGGCATCCATCAGGCTGGCACGATAATGGGTAGGGTGAATCAGGGGGCAGGCAGAAGCAGTTGGAGACAATCAGACAGGTAGGTAGGTGAGTGGTTAGGAGCTAGCAGTCCTATATTGTGAGAGAGATGTACCAGCTTGGAGAGGGTGCAACCTGGGCTGAGGGATACACACCCCCTGTGTAGGAATTTCATGCACTGGATCTCTAGTATCATAAAAACATCCAAAACTTCCTGCTGAGAGAATATACATTGAGAATTATTAGAGTGGGATCTCACAAGTTGTTTTACAGCCTCCAGTCAGAACACAGAATACCTCTGCCTTAGTTTATTATGAGCCCTTTATTCTAACCCCATCAAGCTCCTCAACAGCAAGACAGTACTGGAGACTCCTCAGCTGGGAGAAGGTAGTTGACAAACTAAACAGAAACAAGTTTCTAGAGCTGTGGGCCTCAGGCTCCACTGCCTCCTGTTTCAGGAAGGTTGGCTGGACAATGTATGGGCTGACCATGGGGTGCAGCACTGCTCTGACGCCTGCTCCAGGTCAGTCCTTCCCGAAATGTTTCCATATTCTGAGGAAACACGGAGATTCTAATGTGCATATTTCCTTGAGTGGTGTCAGACTTCTGTGGGCTGAGCCAAGGTTTGCAAGTGAACAGCTCCTTTTTAAGTGTGCTGAGATTGTGTCCTGGTGTTTCTCTCAAGTATCTATGATGCCTTCTGTTCCCATGTCTGTCTCCTTGATAGTGAGAGGTTGGGCAAAGAAAAAAGGGAAAAGTGCATTAAAATTAGGAATCTAGGAGAGTACCAGGTCTTTTACTGTAAGAAACTTTCCTTTAGAAATAGAAAAATTGTCTCTGTGTCATATGTTGTAAACATTCCTTTTGGGTTTCTTCTACAGATTTGATAAAATGTCCTTTTTCTCATCATTGCTCAAAATTATTTTCATCACTGCCTCAACATTTCCTCTTTATTCTGGTGAGTACATGTTCAGTTCTGAATGAAGCAATTCACACATCTTAGAAATTGGAGGATGCCACATCAATTATCTAAAAATGGAGGAGCAGCTTCTTTCATTGGGTTTGTAAGATTTAAACTGACAAAATGAAAGCAGGCATGTTACAAACCCCTTTTTAAAATTGTATTTGTGGATTATTTCTCCTCATTTCCACCTTAGAGAGATGGAGGCCGATAGGTGGTTTAGGATGAGCAGTAGAACTTAGTATTTTGTTCATTTATGACTAAAGATATTTAACTAATTATTTTTTTGGAGGTCAGATTCCATGTTTGCTAACTGCAGATTTTGGTGGAGGTGTATGGGGTGATTATGTGTTCTTGATCGGACAATCCTTGGCAATCTGATTTGTGGTTTGCCAGTTCTCATTCCTCTAAAGTCAAAACTTTGTATAAGGTGAGAACTCATTAAAAAATTATCTTCTTTAGTGCAATTTGAGTAAAGTAATTGTGAGGTGTTGAATTGGCGCCTGATATTAGAACTGAGTACTAATTCATGAAGTAATAATTTGTTCATGTTAGGTGACCTTATGCAAGGCATATTAAGTGCCATTCTCTTCTCTGATTAGGATGTCTCATTTATTAAAACATGAATAAAAAGAACAATGGTATCTTCACAGAAGCGTTTGATGATTACTGCACAACACTTTAAATTATTTTTCAACAATAAGAATAATTTGGAGTTATATTAATTATACTTCCAGAATTTATCTTGTAAACTTAATATTTTGAAATTACCACAAAACGCTCACCTCAGAACTTGGTGGTCCTGAGTAGGCAATAAGTATGAAATTTTGCTACTAAAAAGTAAAAGTCTGTTCCCACAAGAGACTCTGATTTATTTTCCTTCTTCTTATTTTTTCATTTTTTTTCTGTGCTTGTTGCAGAAACTATTTTTTCACGACAAAAACGCAGTTTCGAAGCGGTAAGTTATTACTGATTAATTTGGAATTTAAAAAACTTCTAATATTTTTAAGATATAACTTTTATTGATTTCAGAGAGAAAGGGATAGGGAGAGCGATATAGAAACATTAATGATGAGAGAGAATCACTGATAGGCGGCCTCTTGCATGCCCCACACTAGGGATACAGCCTGCAAAAAGGGCATGGGCCTTGACTAGGATTGGATCCCTGATCTCTTGTTTCATAGGTCAAGGCTCAATCCTGAGCTATGCTGGCCAGGCAACTTTAATTATTTTACATTTTAAGATTTAACAGGAAATTTCACAGAGAACCCTGCCAGTTTTGTTTTATGGTTAAATGTTGACCCATGAATGAAGAGTCCCCTGGTTCAATTCCTGGTCAAGACAAATTCCCAGGTTGTAGGCTTAATACCCAGTAGGGGCAACTTTTTGATGTCTCTTCTTATCATTGATATTTCTATCTCTCTAGTCCCTGTGACCTGTTCTTAAATAAAAAAAAAAAATTCACCAAAGATAATGGGCAACAGAATGAGCCTTTATAATTTTATGAAACTGTGGATTATTATGCTAAGTTCAATAAATAAAATCTAGCCAGCCATATACAAATATTTGGTATTTTGTACAAGATAAAATATCCCATTACTTCAAAGATTACATTTTGGGTATCCTGTTATCTGAAAGCACCTGACAAAGTTAACTGTCTATTTAAAGTAGAATTATTTATCTAGAAAGACAAGGGGATTGCAAAAATTATCCATTGAAAGGTGATAAAATAATACTTTTCATATATTCATATTGTTTATTTATGTAAATTACCATTAGTGCCATTACTAACAGAATTATACAAATATATGCAAATACTAACATATATGAATATATACATATGTGGTGATAATGTAAATGTATCCAATTTTCTAGTAGTTAAATCATTAAATAAGATAAAGAAATTATTAAAATTCCTTTTTATTATTATTATTATTTTTTTGTGGTATGAAATAATGGAGGAAATCTGATGCAGGTATGAGAAAAAGTAAGATGAGAGTGGTGACATTATAAAAATACATTCAACCATTTGTCTGCTTTTTAAAAATGATATTGGGTTTGTAAAAATATGTCAATAATATTTTATGACTAAGTAGATTGTTTTTTCAAGCCACAACATAGAATATTTTCATTCCCTTTGGATGAATGGTATCTTGTACAAAGATTAAAGACATTATTTTCAAAAAGTCCATTATCTGACAAATTTTATGTTGTTCTTTATGTTTGACAGCCAATGTGTGATTTTTATAAAGATCGAATATATATGTGCACCAGAGAAATGGATCCAGTCTGTGGAACAAATATGAAAACTTACTCCAATAAATGCGTTTTCTGCAGTGCAATGTTGTAAGAATATAAGGCTAAATATTGGCTCTTCCAAAATAATGAGGAAACCATAATAAAATGATAGGAAAACACAGTGTTTTTGAAAGGCCATATACAGTATTAACATATATAGGAAAAATTGTACTATCTTAGTAAATGCCACAGAATCACACAGGTACCTTTACCGGCAGTTCTCATTTGCAAATGCAGATTTGTATTTGACTTCTCAATATATCTGCTGGACATTTGGAAATGTGCAAATCTATTACTTTAACCATTAGGACTTTTAACTGGGTCTATAACCAATATTTTGATTTCTGAATTCCATATGATAACTGATCACCTTTGTGAAGTAGTACCAAGCTACAGGAAACATAACTGAGCAAAAAACCCTACTTGATTACAGAAATTTGAAATCCAACACAATGGGTCTATTGATGCTAGGAGGGGACTTCCCTGACGGGCAACCTTGTCTTCTGAACTCCATGACAGTCTGCAAACCTCCCTTAGAGAGCAGGGTATTCAAGGCCACTTCCACCCAGCCTCCTTTCCTATACGCCTCATGCCAAAGGAGTTTGCAGTCTAGGTTTTAGCAGGTCCTCCTATTTCCCTCTTCAGTGTCTCTTGCAGTTATTTCCTCTTATTTAATCCCAAAAGTTGCTTCTACTTCTAGAGAACCAACAAAATGATCTCCAATCCTCTCCTCTCTCTATTTTGGGTGGTTTCCACTACTGAACAAGGACTGACCATGTAGGAAGAGCCAGGTAGCCCCAGTTGAGGGAAGGATGTGTTAAGGTCTGGGGAGTACTAGGTCCCCGTTGGTTGTGGAGGTGGAGCAGAGCTTGGCCAAATCATGATGCACATTTAGAAGCACTTAGTGCAAAATCCAGGCAATTTTGAATGCTATTTATAACTAAGTCTCTTTCTTTCTCTTTTTCTTTACAGAGAAAATAATAGATCATTTGGATTTAAGTATTATGGGCCATGTAAATCTTCCTGAGCTACACACTCATATGGCCTTTATGGCAATCCTATTTTTCAGTGAATTCTACAGCCAATGAATCTTTTTATCAGGGTGTTAAATTCCTAGGTGACCGGACAAAGCCTTCTACGCTATACAAGATGTAATACAGATTGTTGAAATTTGTCTTTCAACTCTAAGAACTTTTGATTGATTTTCATTCTATGTTTAATTATTAAATAGCAGATGAAAAACTCCCTTAATTGTGTGTTTGATAATAAAAAACCCAATATAATTTAAAATCATAAATAAATGAATATCATGTTAAATAATATTATCTTTATTTAAAATACAACCTTTTGTTGATTAATATATTAAAACACATGATTATTTTTGGCAACTAAAAGTAACTACAATCAAAGGTAAAAATATATATATATATATATATATATATATATATATATATATATATATATATTACCTTAGTGTTCATTAAAATCACAGATACTAGGATCCTCTTTATTAGAAAGAGTCAAAACTTCTAGAAGAGGGACCAAAGACTTGAATTCTAATATGTACCCAGAGTCAATCTTTCAATCACTAATCTTAGGCAATAAGGAATTGTATTCTATAACATAGGCCTTATGTACAAATGAAATAACTGCAAAGTCTATTCAAAAATAATGTATGACTTCTGATGATTGGGGGAAAATTGCATTATTTTCTTAGTCACTCACAAATCAGCCAAGACAAAGGTTGTTAATGTATTTGATATCATCTAGATCCAAGGCCCTTATTAGATATGAGAGACCCAGTGCATGGATTCATGCACCAGTTGGGTCCCTTGACCTGGCCTGTGCCCTCTTGCAAACCAGGACCCTTCAGTGGATGTGGACACTTCAATATCCCCTGAGGAATGTAGTTGTGCACAAAGTGGCAGGCCACCACCAAGGAGTCTGAGCTCCTGTCAGGCACCATGCTTCTCCTGCTTATCCCAGCTCTGCTGCATCTGCCTCTGTCACTCTTGGTAATGCTTCTGGGAAGGCGGTAGAGGCTTGTCCCACCACAGCTGTGCTTGCCAGCCAGGAGCTAGGGGTCTGAAGCCATTTAGTCTGCTGAGTGGAAGTCCCACTGTGGGTGCACACTGACCACCAGGGAGCAGCTCCTGCATTAAGCATCTGCCCCGTGGTCGTCAGTGCAAGTCATAGAGACCAGTCAATTGGTTGTTCAGCTGTTTGGTCATTTGTTCACTTAGGCTTTTATATATATATATAGTGAGAGAGACTAAAGTACAAATACATTAAATTCGTGCATGGGGTGGGGTTGTCCCTCAGCCCAGGCTGCACCCTCTCCAATCTGGGAAATCCCTCTTACAATTCAGGACTGCTGGCTTTCAACTACTCGCCTTCCTGCCTGCCTGCCTGATTGCATCTTACTGCTTCTGCCTGCCAGCCTGATCATCCCTAACCACTTTCCTGCCAGTCTGATGGATACCTAACTGCACCCCTGCCCACCTGATTCCCCGTAACTGCCTTTCCCTTCCACCAGGTCCCCTCTAACTGTCCTTCCCTGCAGGCCTGGGTCCTTCCCTTGCAACTGTCCTCCTTTAGAGGCCTGATCGTCCCAAACAGCCCTCCTCTTCTGGACTGGTCTCTCACAACTGCCCTCCCGTACTGGCTTAATCCCTTCCAAATGTCCTCCCATGCTTGCCATCTTGTTTCCACATGGGGACAGCCATCTTTGACCACATGGGGGCCGCTCTATTGTGTGTTGGAGTGATGGTCAATTTGCATATTACTCTTTTATTAGATAGGATATGACATTCAAAAGTTTTCCCTGATATTCAGATTGTCTGTTTTACTTTATTGATGTGCCTTTGTTGCAATTTTTACAATTTTAATGAATTCCAACTTATCAATATTTTTCCTTTGTTGATATACCTTTGTTGTTCAGTAAAAGAAATTGTGTAATTCAAAGTGAAAAATATCTGTTACATGGTTTCTTCTTAAGAGTTTTATAACATTAGTACTGGCATTTAGAGCTTTCATAGATTTTGAGTTAATTTTTGCATGTGGTGAGAGTTATGGATACAAAGTTATATATCTTGCATATGGCTATCCAGTTATTATAGCATCGTTTGTGGAGAAGACTATTTAATTTTCTTAGAACTCCTGTAAAACTCAATTGATTTTTCACGATATGTATATTGGTAGAGAATAGACAAAAGCTATATGGAACAGATTGAAGAATGTAGACATAGATTCATATAAATACATCAAACTGATCTTTGAAGAAAGAGGAAATGCAATACAATGGAGCAAGTATAGTTTCCTGTATAAATGTTGTTGGAATAACTGGACATCTGCATGCAAAATCCTGGACACAGACATTATCCCCTTCACAAAAACAAACTCAAAGGAGATTGTAGACCAAAATGTAAAATACAAAACTATAAAACCTCTAGAGTAAAATATAGGGGAAAACATGGCTGACCTTTGGTGGTAATGGCTTTTTAGAAACAAAAGTAAAGGCTTGGTTCATGAAAAAAATAATTGATAAACTGGAATTCATTAACATTTAAAACTTTTCTGAGAAAGACAATATCAAGAGAATGAGAAATGACAGCACGGTCTGGGAGATATGTTTCAAGAAAATCACATCTGATTAAAGACTGTTATTCAATGTGTACAAAGAGCTCTTAAAACTCAAAAATAAGAAAACAAGTAACCTGATTTTATAAAAAATGGACCAAAAACCTTAACAGACAACTCATCAAATATGCCTAGATGGCAATTAAGAATCCACAATGATGCTCCACATTATATGTCATCAGAAACATTTAAATTTAGAAAATGAGATAACACTGGTGCACTGGGTAAATCCTGGAACACTAACACCACCAAATTCTGAGGAGGATGCAGAGCAACAAGAACTCATACACTGCTGATGAGAGCTGGAAATGCTTCAGCCACTTTGGGAGGCAATTTGGCAGTTTCTCTTTTTTGGTAATTATATGTTTCACGTTATATATATATGATTTTTTGGTGGGTACCTAAATTTTCAGCTCTTTGGGTAAAATAACAATGAAAATGATCATTCAATTGTATATTAAGAGTATGCTTAGTTGTTGGTTATGCCTGGGCAAGAGGGATAAAGAAATGTAATGGGGGGCATCTGTAATATTATCATTCACTTATGATAATATTAGAGCTTACCCCCATAAAGGAATAACATGTAATATTGTCATACATATATGTATATATATGAATGATATATATATGAATGATAATATTACAGATTCCACCCACTACCTTTCTTTATCCCTCTCTGCCCAGCCCTACTCCACAACTAACCACACTCTTAATATACAATTGAGTGATCATATTCATTGATATTTTATGCAAAAAGCTAAGAACTTATGTACCCCCCCAAAAAAATCTTTATTAATGTAGTAGCTTTATTTCCCATTGTCAAAAATTGAAAACAGCAAAGACCGGTTTGGCTCAGTGGATAGAACGTCGGCCTGCAGACTGAAGGGTCCCAGGTTCGATTCTGATCCGGGGCACGTACCTTGCTGTGGGCACATCTCCACTATGGGGCGTGCAGGAGATGGCTGATTGATGTCTCTCTCTCATGGATGTTTCTGACTTTCTCTCTCCCATCCTCTCTGTAAAAAATCAATAAAATATATTTAAAAAAATGAAAACAAAGATAACCTTCAGTACATGAATGCATAAAGAAATCTGGATACATTTGGATGATGCTATATTATTCAGTGATTAAAAATAATGAGCTATGAATCCATGCAAAGACATAGAGACAACCTAAATGCATAATACTAAGTGAAAAAAAATCTGAAAATGTTATACACTGTATGAATCCAAATGTGTGACATTCTATTAAAGGTAAAACTATGGAGATAAAAATATCAGTGGTTTCTACGAGAAAGGAAAAGAGACATGAATAGGCACAGCTCAGTACTTTTGGGGGAGTGAATATATTTTATCTGATATTTATAATGACTGATGCAGTTCATTAAACTTTTATTCATACCCATACAATGTACAACCCCAAGAGTGAACCACAGGGTAAACCATAGACTTTAGCTGATTATGATGTGTCAATGAAGGTTTAACCTTGATAAAAAAATAAAGTACCATTCTGGTGAGTGATGTTGATAATGAAGAAAACAGTAAATGCACTGAGCAGGAAAATATCTGCAATTCGTTCTCATTTTTTGTGGTAAACTTAAAACTGCAGTCTTAGACGTTAATTGAGCATATACATATGAATTTACTTTGACTGTATTTTATTCTATTGTTATACAGGTCTATCTTTATGCCAACAGCATAGTATTTTTTAATCATTATAGCTTTGTAGTTTGTGTTAACATCTGAATATGTGACTATTCCAAATCTGTTCCTTTCCCTGCCCCCAAGATTAAGTTGGCAACACAGGGTTCCTTGCATTTTTAGATGTGTAATATCTCTTCATGAAACTCATTTCAACTTTTGGAAATATACCTACAAATGGAATTGCTGCAATTGCTGGTTATTCTATTTAAAATTTTTGACTATTGCATTCTGTAATGGTATACTAGTTTGCACTCCTACAAACAACATATAAGGGTTTCAAATTCTCCATTTTCCTACACTTACTATTTTCTGTTTTTTTTTTTAACAATAATAATTTTAACGGGCATGAAATACACATACACATACACAATACACACACACACACACACGCACACAACTCAGACAAGTTAGAGTCCCAGTGCATGAGATTTGTGCATGGATAAGGTATCTAAGCCTGGATGGCCACCAGGGCCAATTAGGTTCCCACCTCCCCACTTCCTTCCTCCTACCCCCACAGCCCGCCCATGCACCACTACCACAATTCTCCCTCTCTCCCCATGCCGCCTGGCCTTTTCCTTCCATCGCTCCCTCAGTGACCCTCCGCTGCTGCTGCTGGTCGCCCACCATGTTCTGTGCTGCCCCTTGATGTTAGCACACGTCATAGTGATCAATCACACTTCTCGTCTTCGTGGTGAACTCCTGAGGGGACACTTTGCATATTAGCCTTTTACATATATAGACGTTTCTCTTGTCACAATCTCTTTTAAGCTGCTAATTTCAACTGCACACAAAAACAAATTCATTACAGTCTGCTTCCTTACGTTATGTTAGTGATGTCACAAATTCTCTCTTTATATTGCCTACCAGTTATCATATACAGGAAGAGGCAAATGTAGGTGATAACTCCCATGTTTTGCATACTCACCACTGCACACCTATTTTGTCCCACCCTGTTGGAACATTTGGTTTTATACTCTGCTCTTTTAAGTTCTATAAAGGAAGAAAAAGTGTATGTTTGAAAATTACAATAAAATAAGATCTTGTAATTGTCCATGTATTTACCTTTACTGGAAAATTTTATATTTTCATATTACTTGGATTTATTTGCTATTTTCCTTTTTATTTCCAATTGAAGGATTCCTTTAACATTTCTTGTAGAATAGGTCTAATGATAATGAATAGGCCCAGCTTTAGTTTATCTGGAAAGGTCTTAATTTCCTACTCTTTTTTGAAGGACATTTTGTACCAATATTTTTAAGGCATTGATTGTACCATCTGGTTTCAACTTCATGTCCAGCTTTCACTCTCTCATGCTTCAAAAAATAATTCTGGAGTTGTTATGGACAAGGTAGTGATTATAGCCAACAATAATGTATTAAAACTTTAAAGTTGCTAACAGACTAGATCTTAGTTTTTATCATAACAACAAACATAAGTGATGTGGTTAAGGTATGAGGTAACAATATAGGGATAATCATATTGCAATGTAGAAACACATCAAATATAGATGTTGTACCTCCTAATCTCACACAATGTTCCATGTTAATTATATCCCATTAAAAAAAAAATTCACATCCTGTTCTCTAGGCAAGCTGCCCCAAACCTGACTGCATATGAGGCTCATCTGGGAACTTTGACAATGTTCCAATGCCCAGGTTTCATCTTCTACTAGTAATCAATTCACAATTTTGATTGCAAGACAGTACATTCATAGCCATTGGATGTTTAAAGTCTAATATGTTCATAGCTTTTTATAAAATTACAGTAACTAAAATTTGGAAACCACGAAGCAGCCCATTAGTATATTAATGGATAAAAAAAGAAAATGTAGGGCATTTATGCAATGGAATACTATGCAGCTATAAAAAGGAATAATCGCTTACCCTTTGGAATAGAATGGATAAACTGGAAAATACTATGCTAAGTGAAATGAGTCAGTCTTAGAAAGACAATTATTACATGATCTCACTTATGTATGAAATGTAATTAACAAATAAACTAATGAATGGAGTAGATCTGGAGACATGGATTAATGGAACAGGATCCAGAATCTCAGAAGGAAGGAGTTAAGGATGTGTGGAGATCAACCAAAGCACTTTTATACATGTATGCATAACACAAGGACACAGACAATAGGTTGGCTAAGGCCTGGGCATGAGGGTGGAAGTGGGACATATATACTTTCAATGATAAAGATAAAACAAAAGAAGGCACTAAGGCCAACACTCCCTTAATAAGGTGCTGTTCTCAGAATGTCCACCAGAGCCACTATTGCCACACCTCCTTCAGGGTGGTAGCTCTTTAGGTCTCTCCAAATCTTTTCTTTTAACTCCCTTCAAGGGTCACAGCCCTCTAGGATTGTAAATTGGGTTTGTTTGTTGTTTCTATAAAAAATTTTATTTTATATATTTTTTTATTTTTAATATTTTTATTCTGTTACATGTATACATATCTTCCCATTGCCTGGCCCCCATCCCAGGCATACCCTAACCACCCAAGTTCTTGTGTTTTTTGCTTATGCTTTTATACATGCACGCAAGTCCTTTGGTTGATCTCTTACCTACCCGATATCTTCTTAAATTTTCTTCTGTAATTTGACAGTCTGTTTCATGCTTTACTGCCTCTGTATCTATCCTTTTGTTCATCAATTTATAATGTTCTTTATTATCCACAAATAGAGTGAGATTATGTGGTATTTCTCCTTCATTGACTGGCTTATTTCCCTTCATGAGGCTCTCCAGTTCCATCCAGGTTGCTGCAAATGGTAACAATTCTTTCTTTTTAATGTCAGCATTGAATTCCATTGTGTAGATGTAGCATAGTTTTCTGATCAACTCATCTGCTGACAGGCACCTAGGCTGTTTCCAAATTTAAGTATTGTAAATTGTCAATTGGGTTTTATTTTGACTCCTAGAATTCATTACTAGGTGGCTGTTTTCAGAATATACAAAAAGGGAGTTTTTGCACTACCTGCCTGGAAGGGTGAGAGCCATCTAGGACTGTGAATTGGGTTTTCTTTTCAAAATATATGAGTGAATTTTCACATCTCATTTTTTATTCCCATGTCAGTAGCAATTAGTATTATTTACTACTTTTTTCTTTCCTGATGCACTTTTTAAAATCTGGCTCCGATGTGTTTTGTTTTTATCCTTTATCAGCTTGTGTACCTTATTGGCTACTTTTACTGATATCATTTGTTATTTCAGTGCTGGTACTCAATGTACAGTCCTCTTCTCTTTTCTATTTCCCTAAGAGATCTTATCCAGTCCCATGAATTTTAATTCCATTTCCCATCAATGTCTACAAGTTTGTATCTTTAATCCTTGTTTATGAATTCCAGATTCCTGATACATCTCCATTCCCACCAGTGTTTTCATGTCCCGCTCAAATCATTTGGGCTCTACCTCTCAGTTCATGGGGCTCAACTTCCAACTGCCAGTATCTGCATCTGTTTGCTAAAGGACTTTCTCTGAATACTCTGCCCATATACACAGAGTGCCAGAGGCACATCTTGTGGTCATCTCTCAATCAATGACTGATGATGGTTGGTATATGAATATGCCAGCTAACTTGCATTTAGAATACAGTAAATCTGACCTTTATGTTGCACACTACATAAAGATTCACTAATGGAAGTACGCTATTTACCTAACCAAAACCCACTGTTCATTTATTCCCTTCATTTCCCTGCCTACTGTCCCCAATACCCTATTGATGTGCCCTGTTTTAATCTTACCTTTCAATTAGAAGACCTTGGAAATCAGCATTTTCCTTATTTACTTAAGAATCACAAGAGTTCTCACTACCAATTCTGACCCCTAGACTTCTCCAGTTTAACTTCTGATTCGGTAGGGTTAAAAAAAGGGCCAGGAAATTGTATATTGTATCTATTCCTTCCCCTGCCTCTGTCTTATTTTCTCTGGATTCATTAGGTATTTAGCAGACAGTTAGATTTGATCACTATTTTTTTCTCATGGTACTAACAAATTGAGATTGAATATAGGTGGCATTTGTCTGAATCAAGAAGGCTCTTCTGATTATCCTTTTGTTCTCTCACTGCACAAATTCCCAGGATTTCTAGAGACAGAACTCAAATGACAGGAGGTATTCAAATAAATTCATTACTATCCTCATAAATTGTGTTGCTGTCCAAGTCACAGTAAGGTTTTTAAATTACTTGACGAATTACTTTAATAGAAAACGTTATTATGAGACATTCACTTTTATAACCCGGCACAAATTAGGTATAAAGAGTTTGAAGATATCATCACTAGTTTAAACTAAACAATTGTTTTTTGGTTATGTGAGGTCGCATCATGTCAAAAGTCTTCAGTACAGCAACAGAAACAAGCAAACAATGATAAGACAACCTACAAAATGGGAACAATTTTTGTAAACCATATAGCTCATAACATCTGAAATACATATAGAACTCATAAGACTCTACAACAATAAAAATGCAATTAAAAATTGGCAGAAGCAAATTTCTGGTGTTGCTCAGTCCTTAAGCATTGACCATGAGCCATGAGGTCTCGGTTTGATTCTCAGTAGGGGCACACAGGAGACAGCTAATCAATGACTTTCTCTCATCTGTGATGTTTCCATCTCTCTCTCTCTCTCTCTCTCTCTCTCTCTCTCTCTCTCTCTCTCTCTCTCTCTCTCCCTATCTCTAAAATAAATTTTAAATGATGAGTTAGGGATATGTCCAGAAAATTTCTGAAGAGCACATGCAAATGGCCAACAGGTACATGGAAAATCTTCAAGAAAATGCCAATCAAAGCCACAATAAGATATCTCCATACACCTATTAGAAAGGCTATCATCAAGATGACAAACAAGTGTTGACGAGGATGTCAAGAAAGGAAACCTATTACACTATGGGTGGGAAGGTAAGTTGGTATAAATAAGGTGGGTAACAGAATGGAGATTCTTTAAAAACTTAAAAATAGAACTGCCTTCTAACTCAGAATAATCCTACTTCTTGATATATATAATGGATTTGAAAATGGATTATTGAAACAATATCTACACTGCCCTTTTTAATGCAGCATTATTTATAATAGCCAAGGCTAAAAAGATAATTTTTGTCCAACATATGAATAGATAAAGAAGATATTACATACTTAATAGTGTGTTATTCAACCTTGAGGAAGAAGAAAATTCTTCCATTTGTGAAAATATACATGGTTCTTGAAACTGTTATGTCACATGACAGACATCAGGCAGACAACAACAAATGTTGTGTGATAATATTACATACATGAAATCTCAAAATGATTAATAAATGTGAGAGTGATCTAGCGATCTTTTTGGTCAAAGAAGGGAGCTCGCCATGATCTTATGTACCACCATTTTCAACATGATCTTCAGATTCTCAGGGAGATGATGCATCTTATGATCCGCCTTAACCCACCCCTTCTTCTCAATTAGCCATTCATGGGACGATGGGACCCTAGCTTTGAGCCCTGACCAATCAAGTCAGAGTTCAGAGTGAGGGGCAGGGCAGACCTGAGTCAGGAAATAAAACCCAATGGACTTCTTGGTCCTGTGCTTTGCCTATGATTTCCAGGTGCTGTTGCTAGCACCCTTCTGTGCAGGAGTGAGTATGCCTTGCAGACCAGTTTCAAGTATTTGTCTCATTCCTATAACTTTGTTAAGAGCATTTCTAACAATACATATAAACAGAGAATAGAATGTTGGTATGCGAACCTGGTGACGAAGGAAAATATGTATATGTTGATCAAAGGGTACAAAGCTGAAGTAAAAAGATGAGTTATTTCTGCAGACCTTTAGTAAAACATTGTGATTATTGTCAACAGTACATCCAAGTTGCTAAGAGACTAGATATTAAATATTCTCACCACAAAAAAGAAATGATTATGTGACGTGGTAGGCGTTTATCTACTCATATGATGTTAATCTTATGTGACATTGAAATGTATCCAGTTAACGTGTTATAAACCATAAAATCACACAATGTTTAGTCAATGGTATTTCACTAAAAATAACCCCCTCCAAAGACCCAAATTGTTAAGGAAATGTAAATTAACCACAATGTGATACTACTCTATACCTAATAGAGGGGTTAACATTATAAAGACTGATCACACCAAGTGTTGGTGAAGGTTTGGAGCAACTTGAATTCTCAATGCACCATGGTGGGAATGTAGAGAAGGACAAACTTAGGCATAGAATTTGGCAGTCTCTTTAGAAATTAAGAAACTTTTATCTTTATGAACTACTCTGTATTCCAGGTCTTCCACTGCTAGCTATGGCAAATCAACCTTGAATACTGGAATATCCTACTTAATACCAATCTTTAAAAATATTCATGTATTCAATTCACTAATATATGCTACCGCACTTTTATATAACATATTTTCATTAACTACTTTAAAATGTTCTATCTTTATTCCATGCTAATCTGGTACAGGCACTTTTAGGCATTTTGTTTGTAACATATTTAACAATGGAAGCATCTCTTTAATTTTATTTATTTATTTATTTATCTATCTATCTATCTATCTATTTATTTAATTATTTTTATTGTAAGGTAGGTTTATTATGAAGAAGATTCAAACATTACAAAGAGGTACAGAGTAAAAAAAAGAAGTTCCCACTCTCCATACAACTACTACTCTTGCCCTAGTATCTGTATGTCCTTCCAGAAATTTTCTATGCATACCACATCACACTAACGCACGTAGGTAGTAACTATTATTATTAGCGTTTTTCAACACAAATGGAATAATTTTAAACATACTGATTTGTATATCAGCCTTTTCCATTAATCTTGGGCATTTTTTTTCACAGCAGTATATGTAGATCTTCCTTATTTTTTGAAGGCCTGCATTGTAGTCAATTATATGATTCCACCACATTTTCTCCAAACAGATAATTATGAATAGACATCTGGGTGATTTCCAGTTTGGGGACATTCTACACAATGCTGTTTTTTTTTTAATTAAATCTTTACTCTTCAGATTATTACATTTGTTTCTCTTTTTTCCCCTCCATAGCTCCCCTCCACCCGGCTCCCACCCTTCCCTCTACTCTCATCTCCCTCCAGTTGAAAGATACTCTTTAGAAGAGGAAAAAGAAAAAGGTAAAAGATAAAAAAAAAATTATGAACAACAAGTACGTATCTATCAACAAGTGAATCTATCATCACGTTGAATATTTCTTGCCACTCCCATCTGGCCTGCATCGTTTCTGTTGAGAAATCTGCTGACAGTCGTATGGATGCTCCTTTGTAGGTAATTAACTGTTTTTCTCTTGCTGCTTTTAATATTCCCTCTTTGTCTTTTGCTCTTGGTATTTTAATTATTGTGTGTCTTGGTGTAGACCTCTTTGGATTCCTTTTATATTGGGGTTCTGTGTGCTTCCTGGACTTGTAAGTCTATTTCTTTCACCAGAAAGTTTCAGGTAGGATTTCAGTCATTAATTCTTTAAATAGGTTTCCAGTATCTTGCTCTCTCTCTTCCTCTGGCATCCCCACAATTCTGATGATGATACACTTGAAGCTGTCCCAGAGGCTCCTTACATTATCTTCACATTTTTGGATTCATTTCATTGCTTGCTTTTCCAGTTGAGTGTTTTCTGATTCTTTATATTTCAAATTTTTGACTTGATTGTTGCTTTCCTCTTGTCTGCTGTTAGGTCTCTGTATAATATTTTTTATTTCAGTCACTGTATTTTTAATTTCTAGTTGGTCATTTCTCATCTCTAGTTGGATCTTTTGCATCTCCAGTTGGTTCTTTTTCATCTCCTCTTGGGTCTAATTTTATCCAACTTTTCAAATATATTCTTGAAAAACTACAGTGTGGTTTTGAACTCTATATCCAGTCGTTTGTTTTCCTACATTTCTTTTGTTTATGATCCCTTCCCTTGTCTCGGCATTTTCACTGTGCTGGGAGAACTTCATGGGCACAGGTAACTAACTGTAGAGTTCTCCAGGTGCTTCTCATAGCCACCTAGGCTTCCAGACTACAGAGGTTCCAGACTTATTTGTAAATTGTAGTTTCTCAAATTCTCTTTTTAAAAATATATTTTATTGATTTATTACAGAGAGGAAGGGAGAGGCAGAGAAAGTTAGAAACATTGATGTGAGAGAAACAGTGATCAGCTGCTGCCTGTACACACCCTACTAGGGATGTGCTTGCAACCTATGTACATGCCCTTGACTGGAACGAAACTGGAACCTTTCTATCCACTGAGCCAAACCGGTCAGATCCTGAAATTGTTTTCCTGTATTTTCTTCGGAACCTACACAGCTCCCTGGCTTAGAAAGATTTCATGTCTTATTACTTTTAGCATCTAAAACATAGACATTATTTTCTCCTCTTCCCACTCATTATTCCCATCAGATAAATTTGCCCTCTAAAATTCCTGCTGTAGGAATAACTTCAATCAGCTCTTTGTGTGGTAACTTCTCAGTCACTGTCTGGACATATGACCCTTTGTGTCTTATCCCTCCTGACATTTGTTTTCCTATAGCAGTATTAAAATACACTGCTCAACATAGAGAGCTGGCTGAGGATTCACAAGTAAACAAGATATCTGCATTCTCCTTGTGTACTGTGTCTTTCTGAGGTGGGTAACTTGAGAAATTCCCTTGGCTTCCTTTGCTGATCAAGAGCAAGTACATTGCTTCCTGGTTGTATGGTATTTGTGGTCTGGGGACCTACAGGAGGCAACTAAGAAATGTGTCTCTCTTGCAAAGATGTTTCTCTCTCTCTCTCTCTCTCTCTCTCTCTCTCTCTCTCTCTCTCACTTTCTCTCTCTCTCTCTCTTTCTATCTCTCTCTATCTCTCTCTCTATCTCTATCTCTATATCTCCCTCTATTTCTTTCTCTCTCTCCCTTTTTCCCTCCCTGATTCCCTTCCTTTGTCTTCACTCTCATTACTCCTGTTCAACACAGTCCTGGAAGTTCTAGGCATAGCAATTAGACAAGAAGAAGAAATAACAGGCATCCAAATTGAATAAAGAAGTAAAACAGTTATTATTTGCAGATGAAATGATATTGTACATTGAAAAGCCTAAAGACTCCATTTTAAACTATTATACTTAATAAATTAATTTAGCAATGTAGTAGAATAGAAAATAAGACCCAGAAATCTATGTTTTTTATTGACCAACTAGAGGCCCAGTGCATGAAATTCCTGTATGGGAATCGGTGGCTCCCTCAGCCCAGCTTGTACCCTCTCCTATCTGGGATCCCTCTCACAATCCCGAACCGCTGGCTCCTAACTTCTCACCTGCCTGCCTGCCTG
>PVJN01029603.1:0-26285 GCA_004026805.1 Lasiurus borealis
TACCCACAACTTCCCTCCCCTATAGACCTGGTTTTCCCCCAACTGCCATCCTCTGCCAGCTCAGTCACACCTAACTGCCCTCCCCTGCTGGCCTGATTGCCCACAATTACCTTCCCCAGATCACCCACAACTGCCCTCCCCTGCCAGCCTTCTTGTGTCCACATGAGGGTGGCCATATTGTGTGTTAGAGTGATGGTCAACTTGCATATTACCCTTTTATTAGATAAGATTATCCACAGGAATAAATGCCAGTTAGAACTGGGTTTCAGGTCCTTTTTAAATGTGTAAGTTATATATGTAAAAAAGTATGCATCAAGTCCCTATCTATAGCATGTTCTTCTAGTTGTCACTGTTATAAAATAGTACCTTTTCTATCATAAATCTCAAATTACTTTTATCGGTTTTGGAGCAAAAAGAAAATATACACATGAGAGAGTGAAGCTGTTGATTCTTAATTAAGTTCCTGGAGTGTAAAAGGAGTGAGATCCACTTATATATATATATATATATATATTTTTTTTTTAACTAAGCTTTTCAAGTACTTTACTTTGTTTTTCTTTCCTTCAATTTAATTAATATAATCAGTCATAGATTCCAGTATACCTTACACTTGCATTCCAGATAAAATAACTGTGTCCTACATGTGACCTACTGAATTAGTACTTAAAACCTTCATTATAAATGTGATTGTTAGATGATTCTGTCCCACTAGGGTCCAGTAAGTATTCTAGATTTACTGGAGATCCAGAAAGTATAATATTATAAGAGTATAATTTGTATGCTTGACCTAGGTTTATATGCATAATATGCATCATAAACTTCAAGTGAGAAAAATGGAAATGAAGTATGACAGATGCATATCTATTTTTAAAAAGTTAAAGTATATGCCAAATATCTAAATGGATCAGCAGTTTCATCTTCAGGGACCTGCAAGATGTGTTATTTTTCATTGTGTAATGATTTCATTCTTTCTACTTAAATAACACTATTTAGTTGTTATTTATGGTTTACATGCCCCTTTATCCTATTGATGTTTCATTGTCTAATGAAATGTTTTATTAGCAATAGCCAATTTCTTTTTTTTTTTTTACTAAAGTTAAATATCATCATTTCCTGAAGGACTGTTCCCAGTGTTACTTATAAATCTGATTGTAGCAAAATAAAAATTAGGCTAGATTGAGAGATTTCTCTTTCCCATATTTGCCAAAGTGAACACAGTTGATTTTTTCTGTATTAAGTGAAATTACTTTTTCTAAGAACTTATGCTATCTACATATCCATAATGCTTAACACAATGTCTGCTCTCAGTTTATAGCAGGGAGTTTAAGTGAATATGGAGACATCTGTGTATGCCAACCTAACCTCCTCCCACAATGTCATGATAAACTTAAGTAGCTCTAGGAACTATAACAGAACATGAAATATGATAGACATCAGATATAGTATACTAAATAAGAAATATATCATGATGTTGTATTTTGGATGTGTAAAATTCCAGTTTTATTAAGTCAAAAATAAAAGTGATAATTTATGAGAAGCAATACATAGAAACATATCATAGTTTCAACAGCTTATCTCATCCCCAGACATATCTTACAAAACCTTAAGTATGCTTCACTAGTGATAGCAAGTATCGCCCCAAACATACCCCTAATGGGGAAAATAAAATATTTGGCCCATCAATCTGCAACACAGACTCATTCTCAAATTTCCAAGATGACAGAAGCTTCAAAAAGCACTGATTGGCCGAGACTGGTTTGGCTCAGTGGATAGAGCGTCAGCCTGCAGACTGAAAGGTCCCAGGTTCGATTCCAGTCAAGGGCATGTATCCTGCTTGTGGGCACATCTCCACTGGAGCGTGCAGGAGGTGGCTGATCGATGTCTCTCTCTCATCGATGTTTCTGACTTTCTATCTCTCTCCTTCTTCCTCTCTGTAAAAAATCAATAAAAATATATATTAAAAAAAAGCACTGATTGTTAAACATCTCAGTACTTAGTATCAATCACTACACTAGGGGTATTTGACAAAGCATCATTTACCCAGTGATGTAATTAACCTGTGCTTCTCTCTTCTCCATGATCTGATGCCCAGGTCTGCATGGTATCTGTTTTCTGACAGTGTCTGATGAATCTCTGGCTCATTTTATCCTATGTAAAGTATGTCTATTATTCATTCAACAGCAGATATCAAACACCCATTTAGATCAGGCACTGTGCTAAGATAGTGCATCTATCATGACAGATTGCAAGAAACAAACCTATTCATGTGTTAGATAGCCTCTATAATTCAATAAGATCAGAGTACTGAATATGATGGAATGGGACATTTTCTTTTTATTTACTTAGAATATTGAAAGAAGTTTGACCAGGCCATCTGTTATTCTACTAAAAAGTGACATTTTCTTTATGGTAATAAGGTAATATTTATATATCTAAATTCCCGCTCAGGTTAAAAAAATACTGGTGAGAAAGTTAAATTTCTTAGAAGAATTTCAAATGTTTTGTGTGCAATAAGTAAACTCCAAAATAAGTATTATTTTATGACTTTTGTTTTTTAAATTTTCTTTATATCTATTATTAAAAAGTAAAGATATTTTACCTAAAGTTTTTTTTCATTGTGTATGTTTGTGGGCTATGTGTCTGTGTTTGGTAGTAGACAGAGATAGGGAAGGGAGGGGGAGAAATAGAGAAAGGAGTGAAAGTACAGAAACTTAAAATTTTTTATCAGATATTTCCTTTATGGTTCTTTATTTGATGAGGCTTCTAACATTTCTAGAGGCCCAGTGCATGAAATTCATGCATGGGAGGGGTCCCTCAGCTTGGTCTGCACCCTCTTGCAACCCGGGACCTTTCGGAGGATGTCTGTCTGCTGATTTAGTCAGGGATCCTTGTGAATCGGGCCTAAACCAGCAGTCAGACATCCCTTTTGCAATCCTGGACTGCTGGCTCATAACTGCTTGCCTGCCTGCCTGATTGCCCCTAACCACTTCTGCCTGCCTTCTTGATCACCCCCTAACTACTCGCCTACCTGCCAATTTCCCCTAACTACTCTGCCTGCTTGCTTGTCTGATCACCTCTAACCACTCCCTGGGGAGCAAGGCTAGCCTGGGTGAGAGGTCATGGTATTCTGATCTCTGGTCATTCTAGTTGTTCCAACATTTCATTAACTGGGCTTTTATTATATAAGATAAGCCCTTGAAGACTTTCTGAATAAAACTCAAGCTTTTTCTTTTTTTCTTTTTAATATTTATATTTCTTCTTTATTTTTTTATTTTAAAATTCAAGCTTCTTGAGAACATGAGGTATTTAACATTATTGACTATTCCTTAGAGCTAAGCATGGTAAACATAGCAAATATTTAATACGTATGTGCTTCTATACAAACACTTTCCAACCGGGAATGTTTTAAAGACTTCAACTGGAAAACCTAAAAGTAGAGTCCTTAAATTTCAGGCATCGGGTGCTATTAGTCGGATTTCTATCCCAATCAAACTCTAATTCTGAGCTCTCAACAGTCTGGACAAACTGCCCTTCACTATCTCCAAAGTTTCTTATCTGTCACTATCCCATTTTCTTCCATTTCAAACCAAGGTAACAAATGAAACCTTTAATTCTGATCTTCCTTGCTGTAAGGGAACAACAAAACTCAATAGAAACAATTTCCCACCAGAAGTCACGTCCAAATACTGTGAAACTGAGGACTATAGAGCTGACTCTGTATTGGGCAATAACAGGCTCCTGTTCTAGCAGCAGGCGCCCAGGCGTCCTCCACAATCCCACAATCCTCTGGCCGCATACTCCAGTTTTTCTAGCTCCTCCTTCAGGGTGTTTCCTTCAGTCCCATTGCAATGCCCAAGGCCTCTCTTGGAGAGGATGTTTCTGTTCTTTGACGTTGACAGCTGTTTACTATTTGGAATCAGCGAAGTGTGGGAAGTACTGCCTCTGCCATGAACATGTCAGTCCCAAACGCACTCATAAAACAACTGCCCATCCAGTCCACGGCTGGCACCACCCTAATTCGCAATGAGAAAGGTCCTGTGCTGAGCCATTTTCCAATGGGGTCTTCCTCTTCCCTCCCCAGCACACTCCAAATCTACTCCAGGCTGACCACCACATGCCCACAGACCCTTAAGACCTCCCCTTTCCCCATTTCTCCGACTTTCCCCCATCCAATTTGTATCCTATTGCATTGCCTAGGGGTGACTCTAACTGCTCCCTGGGGGCGGGGCTACCCTGGACCAGGGGCCTTGGTGTTCTGGTCTCTGGTCTTTGTGGTTGTTCCAGCATTTCAGTTGTTTGACTTTTATCATATAGAATTGTTATTATATTGAAGTCTTAGAAATTTCAGCAATATAACATCCTAAAATCATTTACTTTGGAAGAAAAATGAGTTCTTCTATTAGACTTACTAGTAGGCAAAGAAAGAACTAGGAAATAATAGCTGCCAGATACTTTAGAATGAGGTCATTTTAAATTAGCCACATGGCTATTTTATGAGGAAATGAAGCTCTGGTGAAAAAGGAAAGAAAAAAGGGTGTTACCTTACTATGTCAGTAATTTCATAAAAATACTACTTTGGTCTAATATTTTACATTAAACAGTTCTGTAAAATTAACCTTCATATTCTTTCTAGTTTATTTTATTAAAAAGTACACTGTTCTGGGAATATAAATTGGTGCAGCCAAATTACAAAGTGGAGGTGCCTGAAAAAATTGGATGAAACTAGAGCTACAGTATGATCCAGCTATTTCACATCTGAGCATTTATCTGAAGGAAATGAAAATCCTAACTTGAAAAGATATTGCACCATTATGTTCAATGCACCATTATTTACAACTAGAGGCCCAGTGCATGAATTTGTGCATGGGTGGTGTCCCTAGACCTGGTCAGTGATCAGGGCCCATTGGGGCTGTCTTACCCAGTCTTGATCAGGGTCAGGCCAATCAGGGCCTGCTGGCCAGGGGGAGGGCCATGGGGAGGGACCATAGGAGGTTGGCCAGCTGGCTGGGGTTAGGGACTGTGGGAGGTTGGCCAGCAGTGGGGAGAGACGGGAGAGGTTCACTGGTCACAGGAGGTTGGCTGTGGGAGTACACTGACCACCAGGGGGCAGCTCCTGCATTGAGCATCTGCCCCCTCATGGTCAGTGTGTGTCATAGTGACTGGTCCACTGGTTGTTCCAGTTGTTTGGTCATAACAGTCGCTTAAGCTTTCATATATATATATATATATATATATATATATATATATATATATATAGCCATTAATGGAAAAACCTAAGTATAAGAAAATTGTTATATATATATAATTCAGCCACAAAAAATAAATCCTTGTCATTTTCAACAACATGGATGCCCCTCTATGGTATTATTTCTAGATTCTAGTGAAATAAGTCAGACAAAGAAAAACAAATACCAAATTTAAACATATACACATACACACACACACACACACACACACAGCAACAAAAAGCTCATAGATATAGAGAACAGACTGGCAGTTGCCAGAAGTGGGGATGAAAATTGAATGAGGGTGTCAAAGGTTAAATAAGAAAATGAATAAATGAATAAGATAAAAAAAATTGAGTTAACAAAATATTTCATTTTCTCCACTCATTCGAATAACACTTTAGTGAAGTTTACATTATGTATGCCCTAGGATACAACAAGCTGAACTCCAGTTAATAAAGAAACAAATTCAAATGTATGCTTTATTTTATAATTCATTTTCTGTCTTTTTGTGTTTTGCCTGATTGTCATGTACCATGGCTAAGCCAGTGTCTACCAAATTTTCTGCATTTGTGTGGGATGGTCTGACTTAAAATATAGTTAAAATGGTGTGTGCCATGTCCTTAGGGATCACTCCAGGGTGACAAAAGCCTGGTATAATGAGAAGCACTATAATGCTGATCAGGAGAAATTCCCTGTGACTTCTGACACTGTGAAAAGTGGTTTCACACTGATCTCCAAATCCAGTCAAAAGATAGCCAATTACCGGCATTTCTAAGTCATGCTGCTTCAGGGGAAATAGCGTCAAAGCTTTATTTGTTTATTGAAGGATGAGGATTCTCACAGTACTTTCAGATAAACCAGATTGTAGTTTGACTATATATGGGTGCATCTGGCTTTGACATAATAATAATGTCTTAAGTATATCAGTGTGTCGTGAATATCCATTCTCTTATCATAACGCTAGGTGCCTGTAGCAAGCAATCTGATTAGAATCTATCCGAAGGATTTTTAAAACCTAAATTTCTTCATTTAGAATTAGATTGCTGTCACTTAATTTCTAGGCAACCATCTGAAATACCAGCACTATACTTACTACCCTCTCACATTTGCAATTTTCACTGCCTTGGCCAATTTATTAATTAGCTGCATTTATATTTTTATAATATTTGTGCTAATATATTCAGATCATGGTTCCTAAAATATGGTTAGTGATATGTTTAAAGGACTTTAATTATGGAGAGAAGGGTCATATTTTCAAATAAACATTTTAAACTATTTCTAGAAAGTTAATCCTTTCCATTCACAGATGGATAAATATTGATTGATTGATTGATTGATTGATTTTATTGATTTAAGGTGTTAAATATGTGTTATCACCACATTGTCCTCCCCTCATTCTCTCTCCCTCCCCCCGCCCCACACTCATTCCCTCACTCCCCTGGTGTCTTTGTCCATTGGTTATGAGGGGGTGGGGGTTCCCTCAGCCCAGCCTGCCACCTCTCACAGTCCAGGAGCCATCAGGGGAGCAGGCCTAAGCATCACTCTGGCCTCCCTTTGTGGGAGGTTACTGGGCTGATCAGGGGAATGTGTCAACCCCATCACCCCTCTGCTGTGCCACTGCCAGCCACCACAGACACCAAGGTGTTTTCCTCAACACTGAGTCCAGCCCCTTCACCATGAACAAATGACAAAATTTCTTTAGGCATTTTCAAGATATCTTTCATAGGATATGACCTTCCTTCCTTCCTTCCTTCCTTCCTTCCTTCCTTCCTTCCTTCCTTCCTTCCTTCCTTCCTTCCTTTCTTTCTTTTTTCTTTCTTTCATTTTTATCCTCACCTGAGTATATATTTCCATTGACTTTTAGAGATTGTGGAAGAGAAAACAAAGACAGAGAGAAACATCAAAATGAGAGGGACACTTCCATTTGTTGCCTCCTGCCTGAGCCCTGACCTGGGCTCTGGCCAAGGATGAGCCTGCAACTAAGTACATGCCCTTGATGGAAATTGAACCCAGACGCTGTGGTCGGCAAGCAGAGGCATTATCCACTGAGCCAAACCAGCTAGGACAAGATATGACATTTCTTAGCCCCTCCAGCAGCGGACCTTCATTTTAACCCAAGTTACTAAGAACACTGTGAGTGGCATACTGGGAGCTTAGTCAATGAGCAGTCAGAAAAGGTGTTTCTCTGTAGGTCATGTACAGAGGCAGGACTGGTGGCATGCTGTGGCTGGCAGGCTCCCTTATCTCTAGCCCTGTGCCATCCATGGCTTGCCTCACCACACACACACCCCCCTGCCCACCTGTGTGCACAGCCTCATCCTGAGTGATCATGACATTATAGTGTCCCAGACAATTTGTATATTACCTCTCTCTCTCTCTCTCTCTCTCTCTCTCTCTCTCTCTCTCTCTCTCTCTCTCTCTCTCCCTCTGAGAGAGAGTACATTCCCGCATTACTCATTCCTTTCCTGGGCATGTATCTAAAGTATTTGTCTAGTCCATTCCCTCATATATATATGGAGAGAGAGAGAGAGAGAGAGAGAGAGAGAGAGAGAGAGAGAGAGTCTTTATTTTCCTGTCAATGTTTGGTGTATAAAAACATCTTCAGGAAAATATAGTTGTGTTTTCCAGGAATTACATTTAAATATGGTATTGCAAATTTGAACATGTGATATAATCTGGATACATTTGAAAATAGCACATAAATAATTCTTTTCAGTTCTTTGAGTGATTTTTTTTATCCATCTTCTAATTCCCTGATCTGATCCTCAGTTTCTCCTAATCTGCTGTGTATTTATTCTAATATATTCCTTATTAGTGCTGTCATTCTTCATTTATAACTGATCTATTTTCATAGTTTCTATATCTTTTTTTTCATGCTGTTGAGCATCCTTGTAATCATTATTCTGAATTCTATATCTGATAAATTTCTTATCCCCATTTCATTTAGCTCTTCTTCTGAACTATTATTCATCAAATAAAGATCAGTAATTTTAAGAGAATTATCACAAACTTTTTGATTAAGTTAACTCTCATAATGTTGTTTTAATTTACCATTGAATGTATATTAACATATTGAGGGCAGAGGAAGTATTTTGTAATATTATTATATCCATAATATCTTCTAACGGTAGGTTTTAATTATACAGTATCTGATAATCAAACTATATTTGAGAATAAATGAAGAACATTTTTGTGATATTAAAAGTAGAGCAATATGAAAATAAATATGTTAAAACTCTTCTTGGAAAATTAAACTCCCTGGTGTCTTGTGGGAGCAAGGTTCTTGCAATATCTTCAGAAAACATATTTCCTAAGATTCACACAGGAGCCTGAGAGGTGCTACAAGATTTTTATTGGTGTGGAGTTACCTGTAGAGATTTCAGGTTGCAATTCCCTTGCCCTTTAAGCCAGTCCTGGAAAAGGTGTAGCTGGGGTCCCAGCAGAGCAGAAACAGGGCCATTGTTCAGAGCTTCCATTCCATGTTGCAACCATGCATGATTCAGCATTTAGGCGACATTCCATTAATCCATGTGTAGAGTCCAATATGGGAGTGCACCTTGTGGGCATAGGGGAACACATCCCCCTGACACAGGCAAGTCTTGAACCCAACACATGAGAGGGAGAAGAGAGCAAAGAAAGCAAACTTCTGCTGTTTACACGTTTAAATATTTAGGTTTCTCATACTTGCAGTGGTCACACCCATCCTGGTTACTAATTTATTCCGAGATATGACTGGCAGAGAGGTAAGTACATTCCCGCATCACTCATTCATTTCCTGGACATGTGTCTAAAGTATTTGTCTAGTCCATTCCCTCGTCAATCAGCAGGGAACAGACTTAGAGAGTGTTAAATGCAGCTTTTTGGCAAAGCTGTGTAGTGGCATGCCTATATAGAGTCTTCCCTTTCTTCCTTTATTACCAGGTTATTACAATGGCATCAAAACCATCATTTCTATCCAGGGCTATCTAAACATGTTGTATAATAAAAATCTTACTAAGTGACTTTTTAAAATCTTTATTATTGAAAGCATTATAGATGTCCACTTTTTCCTCATTGACCCACTCCACCCCACACCAAGTGGCTTTTAGATTTTTCTAGAACTTAGTCTAGAGAGATTATACAAAACTGTAAACATCTTCACTAATTTCCCACTTATTACTTCTTGGGAAAATTTTGTCTGTTTTAAATCTTGCAAATAAAAAGGCATAAAATTCTCCTGTACAATGTCTATGAGATGTCAACAGGTAGAAAGCCTTGTAATTCCTCAACTCTTTGGTGAAAAGGTATGCTATTTTACCCATCATTTCAATAGACTTTCCTTCATGTCTCTAAGCCTTCCAGAGTAACTTTAACTTTCTTGACATTGTCCTTCAATTTGATAAGAATGTAAAAATAGATAACATAAAAATCTGTGTCCAATTCAGAGAATCAGTCAGGATGAAAAAGCAGGAAGTGACAGCAAGTCAATGCTTGTTTAAATGTAAATTGGAGCAATAGGGTAA
The DNA here is from genome assembly GCA_004026805.1 of Lasiurus borealis. NCBI lineage: Eukaryota > Metazoa > Chordata > Mammalia > Chiroptera > Vespertilionidae > Lasiurus > Lasiurus borealis. The sequence continues at coordinate 9,731 of PVJN01029603.1, forward strand.
AAATCATTTAAATTTCAATTTAAATTACTTCTACACCTTTTAGGTGTTTTCAAGCAGGCAAAATATAGGATGTGTAAACACATACATACATTCTATATATAAAAATTCCTGAAAAAGACCTTACATTCTCACTTTGAAAATCTGTTACCAAGAAAGAATGCATTGCCAAAACCAGATTGGCTCTGTGGATGGAGCATCGGCCTGCAGACTGAAAGGTCCCAGGTTTGATTCAGGTCAAGGGCACATTCCCAGTAGGGGGCATGCAGGAGGCAGCTGATCGATGTCTCTCTCTCATCAATGTTCCTAACTCTCTATCCCTCTCCCTTCCTCTCTGTAAAAAATCAATAAAATATATTTAAAAAAAAAGAAAGTATGCGTATAATACTAGTGAGCTATCCTATCTAATACAAGGGTGATATAAAAATTGATTATACTTCTGTTACACCCACAAGCCATGCCCACCAGCCAATCTGGAGTGAGTATGCAAATTAACCCAACCAAGATGGCTGTAGCCATGGAGAGAACAGGGGGCTTGGGATTTGTTGGCAATGAAGGAAGCCAAGCTTTCCACCTTCTCTGGCCAGCTCAGGCCTCCGCTCAAGGCTACAAAGTTTCAATTACAGAAAATAAATAAATCCCAACAAAAAATGAAAGCAATCACAGAACTGGAGAGAGCAGGTGGTTTGAGTTGCCATGAGCGATGGAGGAAGCCAAACTTTTGCAGCTCAGGCTGCCTTGGCCTCCACTCAAGGCAACAAAGTTTCAATTATAGAAGATAAATAAATCCCGGATACCAGGGCCTCCACTTGGGTCACCAGAGCACGTGGCCGGCCTGCAAACCACCACAGGCCCCTTATCCAGGCCACCCCATGTCCCAAGGGAACCCCCACCCTGACCTGAGACATCCTTCAGGGCAAACCAGCCCTGCTTCCACCCATGTACCAGGCCTCTATCTTATCTCATTTTATCTAATAAAATAATGATATGCAAATTGACCATCACTCCAACACACAAGATAGCTGCCCCCATGTGGTCAAAAATGACTGTCCCCATGTGGACACAAGATGGCCAGCAAGAAATGGCAGATGGGAGGGAACAGACCTGCCAGGGAGGGCAGTTGGGGGTGATCAAGCCTCCAGGGAAGGGCAGTTGCAGGGAGACCCAGACCTGCAGAGGAGAGCAGTTAGGGGTGACCAGGCCTGCAGGGGAGGGCAGTTATGGGCAATCAGGCTGGCAGAGGAGCAGTTAGGCATCAATCAGGCTGGCAGAGAGTGGTTAGGGGGTGATCTGGCTGTCAGGCAGAAGCAGTTAGGGGCAATCAGGAAGGCAGACAAGTGAGCAATTGGGAGCCAGCAGTACTGCTTAGGAGAGGGATGATAGATTGCATGTTTAAACGCATCCTTTGAGGTCTCCCAGATTGGAGAGGGTGCAGGCTGGGCTGAGGCACAACTCTCCCCAACCCCCCACCGCCCCGTGCATGAATTTTAGTCACCAGGCCTTTAGTTTAATATAAATACTTCAGTTTCTAGGATTTTAGGGGAATCAAAGAAGCATAACCAATGGACGCAAGACACTCGGGGGGTGAGGGCATGTATGGGAATGGGGTGGGAGAGGACATTGAAAAGATATGTACATATGTAATACTTAAATAAAAATGGAAAAATAGAAGAAATTAGTAGACATCCCATTTGTAAAAAAGTTTTGTTTCAAAAATATATCTAATTTCAGCTTTAAAATATAAAATGGAGGCAAAAGAGAGACTTTTGAAGTCTTTTTGCTTTGAAATGTGTAAGATATTCTGAGAAAAGTAATCTCAGCTTTATGTCTAATGTGTCTTCTCATTGCATTAGTAATGCATATTTATAATAAAAATATAAAAAAGAAAATAGTACATAAATGACTTTTAACATTTCAGCAATTCATTTATACCTACTCACTAACAGTCTGATATATTTTTAAAGTATCTATTCTGTATGTTGAAGTATTTCCTTGGAAAATTAGAGTTTTGTTTTAAATTTCTTCTCTTTCTGTGATTTTTCAAATTATTTTATCTTTTCATTCTCTTGTAAAGTTATACATTTAACATATATTTAATACATAAAAAGTATTTATAGTATATGTACAATTATAAAGAAATATAAAACAAGCTCTTAAATGCCCAAATTTCAGTTTAAGAAAATGTATTTTTTTGTGAGACTTTTCAGGTTAAGCTGTGCCATAGGCATTTAAGAATGTGAATGTAGAACAACAGAAATTATGTATACTGACAACTTATAAAGGCTATCAAATGAAATATTATAGAAAAATATTAGATTATTGAGGAATACAAAAAGTATAAAGAGGAGTATCAATTAATTAATTAATTTTGTAAACTGCCAAAAATATTTTTTGATCTCTGTTATAACATATTTATAATGACTTATCTTTAAATCATTTATTTTTCAATAGTGTATCTGTTCCCTTAGTAATGGCACTTTAAATATGACATGTTCCCATAAAATGGTCTGATTTCTTTCAGGAAACTATTGAAATGCATTGGTACATCTGTTTATTAGAGACAAATAGCACACTTAAAATACATTGACAAATATCTGCCTTGGAATATTATACCTATTTTTAGAAAAGATTTTGTGTAGTTATTCCTGCAGCTTTAGAGTTCTATAGATATCTTAGTATCATTTTGCTATATCACCTCTTAATTGTTTATAATCTGTACATTAGTTGTGGAAGAATTATGTTATAATGCTGCCCTGCTCTTTGATCCAATATTTATTAAAAAGATATATTTTATCTCTAACTCTCTAATGCATGTTGTTTATAATTTTGCAATTAATTTGAGCTAGTTTGCATCCTGGTTCAAGAATATGTCCTGGATATTAGTGTGTTCAAATTTCCTCATTCCTTGTCACCAGATTTTTAATATTTAAAGGACGTATTTGCTTTCTAAATAGCTTTCAAGCGTCCTTCTGCTTTTCTCTACCTTTATTCCCACTACTCAATTCCTATTATTTTTTATTTACCAATACAACTGAAATAGCTTCTTAATTAGATCTTTTTGTTCCCCATTCAAACTCTTTCATTTTTTTTCTTACCACAACTAAAGTGATGGAGGAAATCGTTTAAACTTTTAACTTATTCTGACCTCTGACAATATATACTTCTTTAGGAAAGCTTTGCCTATTATTCCTGTTTTTTTTTTTTAATTTCCCTCTCATTTTTTCATAAAACAATACAATTATCCTTTTTTTAAAATATATCTTCTTGATTTTTTTTTCAGAGAGGAAGGGAGAAAGATAGAGAGCCAGAAACATCAATGAGAGAGAAACATAGATCAGCTGCCTCTTGCACACCTCCTACTGGTTATGTGCCCGCAACCAAGGTACGTGCCCTTGACCAGATTGAATCTCGGACCCTTCAGTCTGCAGGTCGATGCTCTAGCCACTGAGCCAAACCAGTTTCGGCTACAATTATTCTTAATAGCACTTTTCTCAGTTGTATGTTATTTATTTATCGGCATATATTTTTGTCAACAAGACTGTAAACCCCATGTTTGCAGAAGACTTATTTTCTATGTGTGCATGTGTTGTTTTTATTCCATTCATCTAGTTTCTTGTACCTATCTAATTGCTGTATATATATAAGTGCTTCAAATATTTGATGAATGAGTTAACACAGCATCCCTTTGGAACTAATTTTGTTTTCACTATGACCTAGTATGTTGGGGTTCAAATTGTGATCCCAGAACACAAAATCTCCCCAGAAATGCCTGCCTCAGACATAGTCATAGTGAACTCAGGTGCTGGGTTTTCAATTTCTGCTTTATCTTCAGTACATCTGCTAATGTCCCTGAGATTATTTTTCATGTAAAATTTTCTTGAAAAACATTCCAGTGCTAAAATCACATAATTGAAATCTTTGAAAAACAGTCATTTAAAAATAAGTTTGAAATGATTAGTTTAAAAGAACATAGTACTTAACCAGCCAGAATGGCTCACTGGTTGAACATTGACCGATAAAGCAGAAGATCAGTTTGATTCCCAGTTAGGACACATGCCCAAATTGCAGGCTCGATCTCCATTGTGGGGTGTGCAGGAGGTAGCTGATCAATGACTCTCTCTCATCATTGATGTTTCTGTCTCTACCTCCCTTCCTTCTGAAATCAATAACAATATATTTTAAAAAGAATAAGAACATAGTACTAGTTTATAGGGACTAAAGTGAAATCTGCACTTTTTTTTTATTGTGTGGGGAATTTTTTGTTTGTTTCAGAACAAAACAATTTAAATACCTGCCATGTGGCTGACAAAGGAGTATGTGATTAATGATTTAAGTCCCTTTGATGTAAGCATATAGAGCTGGTTATAATTATATGTCATACAAAGAATACTAAGAAAGGGTATTCTGTGTGTAGTTTGTGAGGGGTTTTAGCATTGTCTGATGCTGTAGCACTCCTTGAAGCAGCACTTTTCTATGGTTAGCATGATCATAGCATTCAGAGTAAAAATGCCCTTACATTGTCTCCAGCAACAGAGCCTCAAGGAAAGTTTTGTTTTGTTTATTTTATTTTTGGCAACTTAATCTTTTATACTCACCCTTAAATAAGAAAATATCTACCTGTGTGCAATGGTTGCCAATAAACACAGTTAAAGTTCTACATGTTTCCTAACTTCTCTCCTTTATTTTCTCTCTCACTCAGTAACTATGAATAGAAAATAATTTAAAATAACACATCCTACCCATTAGCTTATCTACATTAATAAGAGTAATATGCAAATTGGCCATACCTTTTTGATGCCCACCAGCCAATCAGGAACGAGTATGCAAATTAACCCAAAAAAGATGGCACATAATTTGCATACACAGGCACAGAGCATACAAGGGTGGGGCAGTACACTTGAGTCATTGCCATGGTGACAACAAGGCGTTCTGCACCACCCTAGCCCTTGAGGCTTTGGGTAGTTTGGGAAGGCAGAAAGGCGGCTCCAGTTGGAGTGAAGGCGGTGCTGTCAGCCAGGGGAAGGAAGGCTCATTCTTGCATGAATCTTTGTGCATTGGCCCTCTAGTTTGAAAATAATCTTGAATCTTGAATAAAGTAACACTTTTACCAAACAGTTATTTATAATTTGGAACCAAAGATGACTTCACTAAATTTTCATTCATTTTAGCTTTGTCAACATATTGATTTACTTCAGGTACCTCCTGAAAATTTTTTCATCAATGAGGGTGATGTTTGCAGAAAGTGTTTACATATAAAAATCGGTGCTTGTTTAAAAGACTTGACTACATTGAGTAATTGATTAGTAAGAATTATTTAGTAATGTTATATTTATGTAGTTTTTGGTAATGAATAGGTTATAATTTACTGCCAAATATAGTGCATTAAAGTTTATTTATTTTTTGCTTCTGGAAAGACTTAGACATGATATTATGCCATGAAGAGTGTTATACTTTATTAGTTTGTGGACACATATACAATCAGTCTTATATGTCTTCATATAAATGTCACCCTTCCCTAGGAAATGGATTTTAAAACTCATCAAGTATTCATATTGGTTAAATATCCTCAAAAGCCACCTCTCCTTAAAAATATAGATAAATATATCTGAGGTATAAAGGCTATAACCCAAAATAAAATACAGTTCAAATGGAGAAGAAAGTACATTCAAATACAGTGGTACCTCGAGATACAAGTGCCCTAACATACGAGATTTTTGAGATACCAGCCATCGAGCGAGCGATTTTTGCTTTGAAATACGCAACATTTGAGATAGGAGTAATCGCGCAGATCGTCGGCTGCACAGGATCCACCAGTTTACCACGACTCAAGCGTGTCATAGTTTCCCACGCCTCAAGGTTAGGGAACGAATTAAACTCATATCTCCAGGTACCACTGTATAAAAAAGGGAAGCTTTTGAAATAGAAACTCTATTTGACAAAATTCAAAAGACATATCTTATCTCAGGGAAAAACAAACAAACAATATTTAGCCCTAGTCCAGTTGCTTAATTAGTTGGAGCACTGTCCAGTACACCAAAAGGCTCTGCATTCACCTGAGTGGGGGGCTGGGGATGGACCTGAAACCAGGTACATGACCTTGACTGGGAATTGAACCTGCAAACCTTCAATGAGCAGGCTAATGCTCTAACCTCTTAGCCACACTTGTCAGGGCTAATTGACTGACATTTTAATTAAATTCATATTCAACTCACTATATTTTATGTTAAAGATAATTTTCACAGAAGTTTCTGATTTCATCAGCCTATATTTAAATTCATGCATTCAACAGATATTTATTATAGCCACTAAGTGTCACTCGGTTGTAGCAGAAAAAAAACTGCAAATAAAAGAAACATATTCTCTGCTCTCTTGGAGTTTGCATTCCATAAAGAGTGCATTGAGTAAAATTACCCAAGTAATTATAACTTTTGGAAAATATAAGTGTCATGAAGAAAAATAAAGTGGGCCGAGACCAGTTTGGCTCAGTGGATAGAGCGTCGGCTTGCAGACTGAAAGGTCCCAGGTTCGATTCCAGCAAGGGCACGTATCTTGGTTGCAGGCATATATCCCCAGTGTGGGGTGTGCAGGAGCTGGCTGATCGATGTCTCTCTCTCATCGATGTTTCTGACTTTCTATCCCTCTTCCTTCCTCTCTGTAAAAAATCAATAAAATATATTAAAAAAATAAAGTGGGGTAAGGAGTAAGGTATAAAACTGGCTGTTTTAGGTTGGGCAGGTAGTTCCTCTTTGGAGATATATTTTTAGCACAGATCTAACACCTTGGGGAAGTATAATCTGAGGGGAGAAAAGAGCAAGTGTCAAAGCCCAGAAGAGAAATAACACATGATTGTTTTAGCAATAGCAAGAAATTCTGAGTGACTGGACCTGATGTGCCTGAGAACCCTCTGGAGATGCTCTTAGAAAAACAATTCCAGTAGGCCCTCATAGGCCATGCTAAGGAGTGGCATTTTATTATAGACTAGTGGCCCAGTACATGGATTCGTGCACATTGAGAGGAAGTTAATTAAAAGAAAGATAGTTGATCTTCAGAAGTATTCTGTCAATGATGCTGCTTTCTTTCAGCTTCAGAGGTACTTTGTGCCAATAGTTGGTCTTCAGATACATTCTGGTGTCGCATGTGATTGGTGTCGAAGAGAGCTTTATATGTATCTCTCATATGCAAATCAATGTTTATTTTTAAATTGCCGGTGCTCATCATATGTAGCAGCCAATCAGTTGGACGATCAGATGGGTGGACAGTCAGCCACTTAGCCTTTTATGTGTATGGATGTGACTGCAGCCCATTCTAAGGTTTTGAGTGAGTGGACAAGATTGTCTGATGTTAATGTTTATTGGGTAATTCTCACCACTGTGGAGAAATATGAAAGAGAGAAAAAAAATGAAGCAGAGAGACCAGAGGGCTATTGAAATGATTCAGGAAAATCAGTATTGGGAACTTGGAATTACTGGTAGCAGATGTGGTCAAAATCAAGAAATATGATTTCTTATATGAAAATATATACATTTTGGGAACTATAGAAAATAAGTGCCATTTAAAGTGCCAGGATGGAATGAAATCTTCATTCAGGGCAGGGAATTTCTTCATTCCATCCATCCATACATATATATGCGTACAACATACATACATCTGCTTATCTATTGATATATATGTGTGTATACATATAGTCTGCCATTTCATTAGATTTTTATACCATTTCTGCCTTACTTAATTAAAAAGATAAGCCATTTTTACCAAAACAGTGACCTTAGTTACTGAAGAAAAGAGAGTAATAAACAGAATGCATAATCATGTAGTGATCATTAAAAACTGATGAATTAGTATGTCCTGGAAAAATGAAGTAATTCATCTAAACACTTGAGTGACAAAAAGGAAGACTAAAGTACTCTCATAAAATGAGAATCCTGAGTGCCAACTTATGTCATTACCTGGTCACCTGTGTTTAGAGTCTTCCATTCAGCATCTACAGAAAGAACAGAATAGGTAATAGCAACAACTAACATATGATGGGAATTAGAAGAATAAATGATCACAATTTAAGAAATGTGATTATTAAAAGTAAATCTTGATGATAAATAATAGGTTAAGAGCTTTTGGAAAATTGATTAGAAAAAGCTATTGTTTGTTTTTAAAATAACATATTGTTAATTAAAATCTAAATATACTACACTGAATATTTAGAGGGAAATTTTTGATAAGCAACTTTTTCAGATTTTGACAGATTTAGGTTGAGAAATTTGGGAGTTCATGCTAACATGAAATAAATTCATAACAACACAAGTTAATTAGCACAGACTTTAGTCACTGCTCTTTAAATACTTAAATTAGGGAAGATATCAAATGTCATATTAAAAAAAAAAATGTAACACTACCAGCCTGAAATGTGTCATAGTGGATCTGTAAAATTAAAATGAAAAAAAATGTACATGACAGCTTTTTGAAAAGAATTGAATAGTCTTAAAACAGTGACTGTTATATTATTTTATAAATAAACTTCTATTTCTCCTGTTTTGTATGCATGCATATAAGCCTAACCAATGGACATAGACAGCAGTGTGGTGAGGGCATGAGTATGGCGGGGGTAAGAGGGCAATGGGTGTAAATATGGACACATATATAATAGCTTAATCAATAAAGAAAATGTTAAAAATTACAAATGTAAAAGCCCCTTACAACTTTTCGCTACCCATCTATTAAATTTCTCCATCGTATTCTATATCTAACTATTCCATGTGTCATCAAGCCAAGTTTTGCTAAATATCATATCTTAAATTTTTTATTTTCCTCTTTTTTTTCTATTCTCTTTATCAATATTTCATATAAAACCATTAGTGAAATTGCAGCTAATTAGTTCTCATTGTAAGGAATGTGGGTCTCCATGTGAGGTATATTAGCTATTTAAACTCAGGGGGATATCAAAAGGATAGTTAAATATTCCAGTTAAGTGTCCTAAAGTTGCTTTAGCTGAATACTACAAAACTAACATTCCAGTGAGGGAGAAAATACCATTTAATTAGAATAGCTAAAATGATCAAAGTAGTATGCCAAAAGAGACGGTTACTTTTATTTCTAAAAATGGGATATATTTAAGCGTATTTTTAGTTCCAATTCAATACATATTCCATGCCATTCTGACATACATCGTAATAGACTGCCTAAAGAGAATACAATGTCTGCCCTCAAGAAGGCTGAATGAGCTATGCTATACTGCGGTTTTAACTAAATAGGTAGGGGTTTATCAGGAATGATGATTTTTAAATTTTCATGTAACTTCCCCTAATATTACAAACCAAATTAAAATCCATTTTCAACTCTGAATCTTTGCAAAATGTTAAGATCCTTGGGTAAAGATTGTCATCTCTGTTAAAAAAAAAACAACACACAACTAATACTATGAGAGCAGTATACAAGCTATAGTACTGAGTACTTTCATTATGTTACCCCATTTAAATCTCAAAGCCATCCAAAAGGAAATAACTATTGTTTTACTATTGAAAATATATAGTTACAGAGATTACAGAGACTTAAATATAAATGGAAGAACAGTACTATGACTCAAGGCCGTGGAAATGTCCTTAGTTATTCCATGAAGCTGCCTTTTGAATAGAAACACTGAAAATCAAAGAGATAGTGGTAGAATTCAAGTTTTTAATTGCTAATCAAACAAATTTTGCCCCCAATTCACAAACTATCTTTTCTTTGTTTTTATGTAATATATACTTCAGCCTGCTACCATCTGCCCTTTCATTTCAAAGGGTTCATATGTCTGTTCAGGCATAAATACCACATTACTGATAGCTGCATGCTAGCACTAACTGCTTATCAACCTCAATTGTAAGCATAGACAGACTGTGTTTGATTGCACTTCACTGTACTGTGCTTTGGCAGATAATATGTTTCTTACAAATTGAAGGTTTGCAGCAAGTCTGCACTGGGAAAGTCCATTTTTTCCAACAAAATTTGTTCACTTTTTGTTTCTGTGTCACATTTTAGTACTTCTCACAATGTAGTAAGCTTTTAAAATCATTATGCTATTTCTTATGGATATCTGGGATCAGTGATCTTTGTTGTTACTATTGTAATTGTTTTGGGTTGCCATGAACTATACCCATAGAAAATGGCAAACTCAATCGAGAAATTTTGTGTTGTTTTTTTTTTTTTCTGACAGCTCCACTGAATGACTTTCCCCCAATCTCTCTTCCTCTCCTTGGCCTCCTTGTTTTCTGAGATACAACAACATTGTAAATAACCTTACAATGGCCTCAAAACATTCAAGTAAAAGGAAGAGTCACATCTCCCTTTAAATCAAAAGCTAGAAATGATTTAGTGAGGAAGGCATGTGGAAAGGGAAGCTAAGCTGAAAGCTAGGGTCTTGAGCCAAATATTTAACCATGTTCTGAATGTGATGGAAAAGTTCTTGAAGGAAATTAAAAATTCTACTCCAGGGTAAGTGAAACAGCTGTATTGCTGATATAGAGAAGTCTTAGTGGTCTGGATAGAAAGTCAAACCAGTTGCAACATTCCCTTAAACCAAAGCCTAATCCAGAGAAAGGCCCTAACTCTCTTCAATTCTATGATGGCTAAGAGAGGTGAGGAAGCTGAAGAAGAAAAGTTGAAAGCTAACAGGGGTTGATGAGGTTTAGGGAAAGAAGACATCGCCATAACATAAAAGTTCAAGGTAAAGCAGCAAGTGCTGATGAAGAAGCTGCAGCAAATTATCCGAAAGATCTAGCTAATGTAATTAACGAAGGTGGCTGCACTAAGCAACACATTTACAAATCAGCCTTTTATTGGAAAATATGCCATATAGGACTCTAGAGAGGAAAAGTCAATTCATGGCTTCAAAGCTTGAAAGGACAGGTTAACTCTCCTCTTAGGGACTAATGCAGCTGGTCATTTTAAATTGAAGTCAAAGCTCATTTTCTATTCTGAAAATCCTAGGAAAGTTAAAGCTTATGCTAAATATTCTGTCTGAACTCTATAAATGAAATGTAGCCTGAATTATATTACATATACTTACAACATGATTTATTGATATTTTAAGCCCACTGTTGAGGCCTACTGCTCAGAATGAAAACTCCTTTCAAAATATTATTGCTCATTGACAATGTTCCTGGTCAATCAAGAGCTCTGATGAAGATGTACAATAATAATAAGGTTATTCCTGCCTGTTAACACAACATCCATTATGCACCCCATGGATCTAAGAGTAAAACTCCTTGTTTAAGAAATACATTTTGTTAGTTTGTAGTTACTATAACTAGTGTTTTCTCTGATTCATCTGGGAAGAGTAAATTAAAAACATTCTGAAAGGATTCATTATTCCAGATGTCTATAAGAACATTTGTGATTCATGGGAAGAGATACAAATATCAACATTATCAGGAATTTGTTAGAAGTTTATTCCAACCTTCATGGATGACTTTGAGGGGTTTCAAGACTTCAATGGAGGAAGTAACTGAAGATGTGGTGGACATAGTTAGACAACTAGAATTAGAAGGTGGAAGCTGAAGATGTGACTGAGTTGTTATAATCTCACGATAAAAATTTAATGCATAAGAAGTTGCCTCTTGCCCAAAGCGGTTTGGCTCAGTAGATAGAGCCATCTGCCTGCAGAGTGGAAGGCCCCGGGTTTGATTCCAGTTGGGGGCGCGTACCTTGGTTGCGGGCACATCCCCATTGGAGCTGATTGATGTCTCTCTCTCATCAATGTTTCTGACTATCTCTCTCCTTTCCTCTCTGTAAAAAATCAATAAAATATTGATTTTAGAGAGAGTGGAAGAGAGAGAGAAACACCAATGTGAGAGAAACACCCATGCCAGGGCCAGGAGGAGGATGCAACCTAGGTATGTGCAGGATCACTCTATCCATTGAGCCAAACCAGCTAGGGCCAATATTTTCTCTATTGAGTTATTTGCTTCATTGTGGTGGTCTGGAAATGAACCCATGATATTTATGAGATATGCCTGTAACTCTAAAAATAGTTGTATTGTGCCCTAGCCCAGTGGTCGGCAAACTCATTAGTTAACAGAGCCAAATATCAACAGTACAATGATTGAAATTTCTTTTGAGAGCCAAATTTTTAAAACTTAAACCTCTTCTAATGCCACTTCTTCAAAATAGACTTGCCCAGGCCATGGTATTTGTGGAAGAGCCACCCTCAAGGGGCCACATATGGCTCGCAAGCCAGAGTTTGCCAACCAGGGGCCTAACGTGTTTGGTTCAGTGGACAGAGCATCTGCATTTGGACTGAAGGGTCCCAGGTCAAGGGCACAGGCCAGGATTGTGGGCTGGATACCAGTAGAGGGTGTGTAGGAGACTCTCTCTCTCCCTTTCTCTTTGAAATCAATAAAAATATATTTAATACAACATAAAATAGTTGCATTGCTGAATATTGATTTATCAAACACTCTTGAGCATTTCTCAATCACTTCTAAAAAGCTATTGTATTTACCCACATACCTTTTCACTTGTCTATATCAACCAACAAGAAAACATATATTTTCCATTTTGCAAATTTGAGAACCAACCCTTTTTTGCTCATTGAAAGAATACTTCGCTCTGAAATCATTTTAAACACAATTGTTGATGCAATACCAGTAAAAGAAAGGGATATTAACAGCAACTATGAATCTTACCTGATCTGTGTCCACAGCATTATTTCAAAAGTTTAGATTGTCAGCATTATATGATAATTGCCCCACCATCCTACATACCTTAGAGAAAATTGAAATGTTGTAGCATTTTGAACTTAAGATTTGTGATTTTCATGTACATCAATTAAGTTAGTCCTACTACCCTAGTATAATAAAGCTATAACATTCAAGTATGATTTTAAATTTGTACTCAAGTTTTTATAATATGCAGAGTCCTTTCAGTTGGTTACGCAGAATGCCAGAATTTAGTTTTTGGTAAAAGTTATAAAGATAAATATCAGCCTATTCTTTGAAACAGATAATGCATTCAATAATTTAATTGCATAAAATTTAGATGGGTTTTGTCAATGACTTGGCTGAGGTATATGATCAAAATATCAATGAGGAAATCAGTTTTTACAAAAGAGAGAAGATGATATCTGAAGATAGGGAATTGTATAGTAAAATAAAAGTTGGAACCAGTAGGTAATTCTTTGTATTTCCTTTGTCTGCTCTGACAAGTTTTAACTTCTCTCTTATCTATAAATCTGGGATAATATTTATTATAATGATTAAGTGAGACAATGTTGATGATGCAAATTGTATCAAATAAGCATAGAAAGCATGTAAAACATAACTGCCTTTAATAGTATATTTCCAAATGTCAAATATATGAATTTTACCAGATATCATGTAACCAAATTATGTATAATGTAAATTTTATATAAATTATTAATAATTATATAATATAAGAATATAGTGAGTGCTTACCCATTTTATTTAAGGTCATGACAAATTATAATATTAAATATTTTGTAATATTGTTAACATAGAGAACAGTTAATATTATACTGACCATAGTTGAATAATATAATCAACATCTCAAGGCTTGAACAAATCTTAAAATTTTTCCATATTTCTCTAACTACATTTTTAGAAGTTGAAAGTAAAAATGAAGTTGCTAGTGCACATTTCTTCAGTCCCATGACCAAGAAGGCCTAATGTTTCCCATAGTATATCTACATTTTAGGGCTTTTTCCTGACTCTAGGTCCTTAACCTCCTTTTCCTTAAAGCATTTCCTTTAGAAAATTTGTAACTGTAAATTTTATTCTCTGCTTATTTGTAGTGATTGTATATTTTTAAACAGCTCCTAGCCAGTTTTACAACTTGAAAATGTATTTCTCAAAAAACTGGAAACCATCTCTTTGAAATGTAGTAAGGGGATAGCACCCCTATCTTTGAGAAGGGTATCTTTATAAAGATATGGACAGGCAGGCATGGCTCAGTGGTTGAGTGTGGACCTATGAACCAGGAGCTCATCGGTCATCATTCGATTCCCAGTCAGAGCACATGCCCAGGTTGCAGGCTTCATCCCCAGTGTGTGGCATGCAGGAGGCAGCCAATCAATGATCATCTGTCATCATTGATGTTTCAATCCTCATCTCCCTCTCCCTTTCTCTCTGAAATGAATAAAAATATATTTAAAAAAATATGTAGGTAAAGCCAATTAGCAAATGCACTAGTTCACTGCACCCCTCAAAACCTTACCACTGTATCAGTGGATTAAATTCAGACTTAGTTTTGACCTTTCTCCCCTGTCTCTATAACCTTTATTACAGTCTTCCTTACCTGATTAACATTGTCAGTGCAATTTTTGCTTTGACATACATTATCTTCCATCTCTAATTTCATTGAGAAAACTGGCAATATTTCCCAGAAAATCCAGGAATTCAAACAAACAAAAACATGCTAAGCAAAGACTCACAAAAATATACTAAGAGAGTTGATAGTTTTCCCAAAGACACAAGTATAATTGTCTTTTAAAGCAGGTTGCACATTTTTAGTTATCATGTCTAACATATTTCTGAGTGTAAGATATTTTTCAACATATTCACAATTTCTTCTTTGCCTAGAATCTGTAATAACTAAGGACACATTTAAAAATTTGGCAATGTATATTATAATCTCAATTTTTCTTACTCTATTGTCAGTCTTAAGGTGGAACAAGGAAGGACATAAAAACTCTAAATAACAGGCCCTTAGATTTGAGTTTGAAACTATTGGATACAAACAAAACTAGATCATATTTTGAGAAGTTGTCCTACTATTCCTTACTATCTACTGCATCTTTCTCTATATAAATGAGCTTTTTGCAATTTGAAAAGTTTCTTTATAAGGCAAGTGTTATTCAACCCATTTAATAGATACAGGAACCCGCACTACAATAGGTTAAGTCACTCGTTCAAGCTCTTTTATCTAGTAACTAGAGGCCCAATGCACAAAATTCATGCAAGGGACTTGGTTCTTGCCACTGAGGCAGCTGCCTTTGCCTCAGCCCCTGGGACACCTTGGTTTAGTCTACAAGGTTGTCCAGTCTAATTAGCATACTACACTTTTATTATTATAGATGATTGGAGATAAAATGAAAGTTTTTTGTTTTATTTTTATTGACACTATGCAGATGTCCCCTATTTTCCTGATCCTTAGCCCACCTTCTCCCAGCCCCCTCCACTCCTCCTCTGGCCTTTACCACACTTTGTCTGTGCCCATGGGCTATGTGCATATGTTCTTAGACTACTCTCTTTGCCTTCTTTCATCCAGTCCCCCCTACACCCTTCCTGTCTGATCCGTCAGTCTGTTCCATGCATCTGTGCCTATGGTTCTATTTTGTTCACCAGTTAATTTCGTTCATTAGATTTCATGTGTAAGTTAGGTCATGTGATATTTATTTTTCTCTGACCTGCTGATTTCAGTTAGTATAATAATCTCCAGATCCATCTATACTATCAGGAAGGGTAAGAGTTCCTTCTTTTTTACAGTCACATAGTATCCCATTGTGTAAATGTAGCCCATCTTTTTTATCCATTCATCTACTGAAAGCCACTTGGGCTGTTTCCAAATATGGGCCATTGTAAATTATGCTATGAATATAGGAGTGCATATATTACTTCTGATTGATGTGTTGGGATTCTTAGGATGTATTCCCAGAAGTGGGACAGCTGGGTCAGAAGGCCGTTCTGAAATGGGAAATTTGGACTGGAATGTGCAATGTTCCCCTGGGCAGGATGGTTCCCCAGGTTCTTTGTCCAGTGGAGTCGAAGAATGAAACCACTGACAGAAAATGGTACAGCAAAGGTGGGAATTTAATGAGAAATAAGCACATATTCCCACATGGGGAGGGAGAAAGAGTCCCCCAGAGTCTCTTTTTCCACAGTTTATAAAGGCTACAGTTTTTTGTGCCTTGTTATCCCTTCTGATTGGTCACTATTCCCCTTTTGATTTGGTCATTGTAGCAACTCCTGAGTTAAAGTCTCATGTGAAGTATGTGAAGTTCCCTCCTTCTTTCCCTTATTGTTATCCTATTCCCTCTGGGATTTTCTTCTTCGCTCTTTGAATGAGGGGCTTCCTTCCCTTTATTCTGTAAATGTGTACCTTTAGCTTCTCTCAGCTCCCTGTGTTATAGAAATGTAACATCTGCTGCACCTGGCTCCCTTGTCTTATGGAAATGTACCCTTTGCAGCTCTGTAGCCCTGTACTTTTTCCATAGACCCTTTAATTCCTAAAATTTCCTAAAACCTGCCTATTTCATCCCTAAAAATTCCTTTCAGTTCCATTATTTAATTTTTTGAGGAAACTACATACCAGTTTGCACAGTTTCTGCATCATGAAAACTACATTGAGGATAGCAGGACAATTGCCAGGTGCGGCAAGAGCCCCAAGCAGAGTATAATGTTGCATAAGAACGTGCCTAATCTCTCTATCTCTCCCTCTCCCTCTCTCTCTCCCTCTCCCTCGCCCTCTCCCTCTTCTGCTCTCTAAAATCAGTGAATGTATCTTAGGGTGAGAATAAAAAAGAGTTAATTACAGAAAGCATATTCTTATTCACTTAATCTATGCAATATGC